>CAIGRN010050534.1:0-11437 GCA_903798345.1 Fraxinus anomala
GATCTTTCATCCCTGCCTTCTCAATCCAAGAAAGCTTCTAGTTTTTTTTCCATTCTATCCTAGTCTTTTCAATGCAGTGATGAGTTAAACTACTTGTGTTAGCATGGAAGTCAACTCGGTAAACTAATTCCATTCTGCTACTAAGGTTCCAAGCCTCTACGAGGAGGGCTTTCTATTGGCTAGTCGAATTCCTAAAAGAATAGTGGTTTCCCCCTATTATTAAAAACACTTCGAGCTAACACTTACCTACTTAATTTGTCAACGAATTTAAATATTAGTCATGCTTCTAATATAACAAATTAATATCTATATCGAGGTACGTTCGAGCCTCCGATTCTGTTCTCCAACATGTCTATAGGACAAGCTTCTCATCTGCCCCCTCAAGCATTTGTCACCACATTTTCACTTCGGGATATCGTTGATAGGGTGCTCGACGATCAGATTTTTGCTTCACCAGGTTTTTGTAGGTTTCTAATAGGTGAAAGGGTCGTCCGTCTAGTAATTCTACTTGGATTACTGAAGATGAGGTATGACACTTAGATGCAAAGCTTTTGGATGTCTTTTTGCATTATACCACGTCGGAGTCGTGTTCTTTTAGCTGGGGAGGAATGACGTAATAGAGAAACAACCACAAGTTTCTCGAGGCGAAATACTAGAAGATAGAGTTTAAGTTAATCTAGATTTTAGTAGTTTTATTTGTTAGGAGTTTCGTTTATCAATTAGGAGTTATTATTTTAATGTTATCTTTTACAAGTTTTCTTATATTTAAAGACATTTTTTTCTGAATAAAAGGGGCTTAGGTTTTCATTTACAAACAACTTGATTATTGAACATGATTATATTTCTCTCTAAATTCTCTCTTCTAAATCTTCTCCTCTTTCTTATGTTCGTCATTAGTTACATTCCTACATTACAAAATACAAAGTTCAGATTTACATTCACTAGATCATGCAAGTCATATTTTTTTTTCTTATCACTGTAAAAACTTCAATGAATAAACGAGCTGAAGCAAAATTACATGGAATGAACTTCTTCTCTCATAATCTCAATAATTTTACAGTTGAAGCCAATTCTAATATCATAATCAACGTCCAGTGAATTTTTACAGTATATAATTGAATCCCAGTTATGAATAAAAGATTATTCATTAAAATGGATAACACAGTTCATTATTGTCCATTTAACATATTCTCACCGATAAAGTCATCCACTAGAAAGCTTGGGACCATGCAAAGCAAAACGGAGAGTACAAAATATCTGCCAACAAGCTTTTACTTTAATATATCCTAATGCTCCTGGGATCAAAGCAAACTGAGTCGAATCTAGTGAGTTACTTCAACATAAGGCGAAATCATAATCTAATATTGGTATAAATATAAATTGATTAAATGAAAATCACTTCATTTACTAGATTCATCGATTAACTAAATTTAAGAACTCTGTCACATATGAGATCATCTTTTACCATTCAAGCATACAACAGCTTCTGACAACAAAGGTTCATAAGTGCTTGCCCAACTACCAGTAATCTCCACAAGAGCAAGCTCCATCGTGAAAATGATGGTAGCGGATTGGATCCCTGATGACGATGCATCTATTTTCCATTTTGGCCAATAGTTTAGTGAATACATGACAGTCCCCACATATCCTGAGATTTTTTCTAATCCTTATTGTCTTCTTTTTTGGTAAGCTCATCATACCAAACATAATCGCTAGTTTCTCACTATGGTATAAAAGCGAACTTTCACTCTGCTCCCCTTCTAGATCTTGCAAGACAAAATTTGTGTCTGGCACATAGCCCACTTCCTTTAATCTCCAAATAATTCGATTCAAGTTACCAGAAATCTCATCTATTTGTGGGTGGGATTTATCACCCAATATGAAAGCATGAATTTGCTTATTTATCTCAATCCAACTACAACCTGGTTCCTTCTTGATTCCTCCATCCCTCATGGACCCCCTTACGTGTGCAACATCTTCCCATCTCTGAGAGTTTGCATAGATATTGGACGACAATATGTAGGTTCCTGCATCATCAGGATCCAGCTTTAATATTTGTTTGGCAGCACACTCTGCTAGGTCCATGTTTCTGTGAACTCCACAAGCTCCAAGCAACGTTCTCCATATCACAGCATCTGGTTCACAATCCATCTCGTGAATTAGTTTCCTTGCTTCTTCAAGCTTCCCAGCTCTCCCCAGAAGGTCAACCATGCAACCATAATGCTCCCTTCCCGGATCAATGCCAAAAAGCTTCTTCATCGATTTGAAGTAATATTGCCCATCTTCTACCAGCCCAGCATGACTGCAAGCAAACATGACTCCCAAAATAGTGATGTAATTTGGTTTGGTCCCTAAAACTCTCATTGCCTCAAACAACTCCAACGCTTTGCGACTGTAACCATTTTGAGCAAAGCCTATTATCATGGTGCTCCAGGAGATCACATCTTTTTCAACCATCCGATTAAAGGTACAGTTAGCATCATGCAAACTACCACACTTACAATACATGTCTAAAAGTGCATTGTTAAGGACCAAGTCTTGATCAAACTTAATAACATGAACATGGACTTGTCGACCCAATTCCAACAGAGCTAAACTAGTGCAAGCTCTCAATACACTGGTTAAAGTCGATTGATCAGCCCAGAAACCAACACTTTTCATTCTTTTAAAGAGGTTTAAAGCTTCATTGCCATTACTATTCTGGGCAAACCCACCAATGATGGAGTTCCAAACAACCAGATCTCCTGTCACCATTTCATTGAAGACGCATAGCGCAGCTTGCAATTCACCCCATTTGGAATAGATATCAATTAAAGCACTTCTAACAAAAACATCAGACTCAAAACCAACTTTAATTATGCTACAGTGAAGCTGTGCAAGGTTGGACAACCCTTTACAAGCTCTCAAAACAGATGAATAAGTGTACATGTTGGGCCTAACTCCATCTCTGCGCATTTGAATCAACATCTCTAATGCCTTTCGACTGAACTCTGAGTTAGAATAAGCAGCAATCATTGTTGTCCACGAGACAACATTTCTTTCAGGCATTTGATCGAACAAGGCTTGTGCTTCATCCAACATATTAAACTTAACATACATATTTACAAGTGTATTAATTAGGAAAGTCTTGGGCTCATAACCATTGGAAAAAACGTGCCGGTGGACTTGTTTGCCTTGTTTGATGGCACCACGAGCTATGCAGCACTTAATTAGCTCTGCATAAGTAACTGAATCAGCCCATAAACGATGTTTTTGCATAAAGTCTAAAGCTTTCATGGATTTGTCAAGATCCCTTTGATAGCAGTATGAAGAGAACTCATTGATTAACTGATTAGCTGATGGTATATTTAGTCCAATCCTCCATTCCATTGCTGCTGCAGAACAGAAGCTTGAACGTCGAAGATGATTTCTTAACAGCGACAGACTGACCAAAGGTTCAAAAATCTGGGAGGGCATGCCATGGCAATTAAATCTCGATAAGGGTTTCATAATCGAATACCCATTTGTTTTGAATCTGCAAACAGAAATTATTTCACCAATCATGAAAAATTACTACATGTATGATACGCCAAAATTAATAGAGATATATTCCTTCTTGCTTGTCTTCAAATATGTACAATGTTGTACATAAGCTTGAAAAAATGGAGGTATAGACAGTTATGGATTCAAGTATAATATATTTTATGGAAAATTTCATATATAAGAGTTTAATTATGATTCATTTAAAAATTTAGAAACAAGGTTTAAATCAGATATTATTAAATTTTATTTATGAAATAATTAATTAAAATTATACTTTACTAATTACATTTATTAACGTCACACTTCTATACAATTTGATCACAAATTAGCGAATTAATTAGTTACAAGTTATTTTTTTATTACAAATCAAAATTTTTTATGGATTGGGCAACAGGCCGGGCCGGGCTGGTTTTGGACCAAACCCAACCAGACCCGAAATGTCCGTTATAACATAATTTTTGAAACCAACCCCGAACCGGGCGGAGGCCAGAAGCGATCCAACCCGAATCGGGTCGGTCCGGGCTGATTCAGGCCTATTTTCCTTTCTTGAATTAAAATTCCCCTTCCTTGAAACCCAACTAAATCGTAGCACCGGAGTGCACCAGAGTTCATGACTTCCAGTCAATATTTAGCAGAAATATGAATTCTCTCAACAACAATTCCCAGAAACGCCACAGCAAATGTTCATGCTCAATCACGTCATACTAAAATTAACACCCGCAACGATTACACCATCGCCCAAACCCAAAATTCCCATATAATCTAAATCAACATTCAATTATCTAAACCCCATTGTAACAAAACCATTATAAAACCGCAAACAATAAAATGCACATACGTACCCAACCTTAACAGCGAGGGCAAGAGCGGCTCGCATTTTGGGCTTGGAATTACAGCGCACATAATAAGTCAGCCCATTATCAAGCCGACCGTAGTCGACGCCGTACGGCGGCTCCGGCAACATGTCATCTAGGCTACCAATTTCAATGAACAGAACCCGTGTTTCTTCTAACTCAAGATATGCGGTGATTCTACGGGCAACAAGTCCATGGTTTATTGTATTTTCTCACACTATCAGTGAGATTTTTTTGCAAATTATTTGCATAGTTAGAATATATATATACTGCTGGGCCTTTTGAGGAAAGAAGCATGGGAGAGGAGATTGCAGGGAGGCCAGGTTATGAAGTTGAGAGCGAGGGCTTCACGATGCGGATTGATTTTTGGAAAGGGAATACGGTTTCAACTTTTCATATCGGGTTGGGTCGGTTTCTAAGTATCATAATTTTAAAATAAAATCGACCCGATCCAATTCGTTTTAAAGTGAAAACAGACCCAACCCAACCCGACCCGATCCGGTTCACGGTTTGTGGTTTATGGGCCCAGCCCTACTTAGGACTCGTGCCTGTCACGTAAGCATAATGACGGGAATACGACGACTTTAATTCATGGGTGTTGATTCACAAAATTGGACACAACCTACGCCTCCACAGCATCATACGACATTGGGTGTTAACGCAATTGCTCCAATTTTGTCCCAAACCGTACGCATATAGAGGAAAATCTGCCTCCTTCAACTGATGGCCCTAACCTGCTCCATTCCACAAATCGAACCTGGGCAATTTAATCCAGGTACGCACCACTTTGGGGATGGATTCAATTGATCCAAAACATGCATCAATTAATCCATTTTTGAGTCATAATTTTCTGTTGACAGCGCGAAAATTGTACCTGTGATATCTTCACATAACAGAAATTGTAAATGGAAACTAGCGGTCGAGAGATTTTTAATAATTTATTTGGAACTCGTTTGTATTTTTAAAAAAATTAGAACTATGATTGTAATAAATTATTTTTTTTCTTTTTAATTTTATTTAAATAAAAATGTATATTCGTTGTTTCACATTTTTCATTGAGAAATTAGATTAAAATAGATGAAGAAGATGATTTTCACAATGAAAAGTTGAGATATGGGTAAAAAAGCGAAAAAATGTAACGTTGGGACGTATTGCACAATAAACTCCATACGCATGGACATTTTGTGCTAATAACCATTTCGAATAGCTTAAAAGTTCTTGAAAAATTTGAGATCAAAATTAACAATTAATTAAAAGTAAAATGAGTTCAACCATTCGTTGATCTTTATACATGGCATTGGAATTAATTATTTGGTCAGTAAGCAATGGTGTTACTAAACAGATTGGAACCGTTAGGATTGATTTAAAACAAAATAAGATCAACTTGAAATTTTGATGTAACTTTAGGGACCGAATTTGCATTTAACTTATTATTTTTATTTGGTGGAGATTCAAATGTTTGGGAACTTACCCTTTCACTTTTTCACAGATTTTAACTTATCATAAAATCCAAAACCTAGATAGAATAATCAAATGAAAAAGCAAAGAAATTGAGCTATGAGGTGGGAAAATTGGAATGATCTTCTTGGGTTCGATGGGCTAACTCCGAGGATCGATACTAGGGTGTTATCATGTTTGCATGGTGGTACATATTGGCGAGGACGAGCTTCAACGAGATTGTAGGGTGGTTGTTGAGCAGGAGCAGCTATCGTCGTGGTGACACTCAAAGATCTTATAAATAAAATGGGCAATTAACCAGGTCCTTTTCTGTTCCAAATATGGAGGCCAAGTGCTTCGTCATTGTTACTTATTAATTGTTCAATAGAATACTGAATCTACTTATTATTACTTAGCTAGGGTTTTGAGGGTTGATGGGTGAAAGTGAGATAAGGCACCGAAGGTGGTGCCAACGTTGGGTGGCACTACCAATCGTTTATTTTTAGGTCGCGGTGAGAAAAAGGTGAGGAGTGGGGGGTGCTGTAGTTTTTTTTTTTATTTTTTTTTTATTTTTTGATTGATTGATTTATTTATTTATTGTGATAATTGGAAAATTGTCATTTCATCCTTTTAAATTTGGTTAAAATTGATTAAATTTTTACTTTTGTAGTTAACTAACAGTCAAATTCCATTCATTTAAACCTCAATTGCATATTTTTGAAGATTTGAAATTGTAGTTGATACAAAGTGAAAGTTAGGATAAAATTTGTAAAAAAGTGAAAGACTAGGAACCTCTGCTACAATTTTCCCTTATTTTATTTATAGCACATGTAGACTCGTAGTGCTTGGAAGAAAGGTTCCAATTTTTCTGCAAGTGCCCCGCGAAAGAATTGACGATGTTGAGAGTAGCAAGCCGGAGGCTTTCGGTTTTTACCTGGAGGTCCACCTGGACACCGACCTCCGCCGCCGCCTCTAAATACCCAGTCGGCGGAGCCACCGACCACCAGGAGGATTCTAGATCCACCTTCTTCTTCTATCGTTTTTCCTCTACCACTCATCCCCAATTTCAATTCCCTGCCAGAGGTCTGTACTTGGACCCGATTCCATTACTGTTTGTTATTTAGGGTTTTGCAATGAATTTCTCATACTTCATCATTTTCCATGTTGCTATTGGATGCTTCAAGTGTAGCTTCTTGAATTTTGAAGCTTTATTAGTTTTTTTTTTTTTTATTAATTCTTGAATATTATAATATTTTTGTCTATATAATATTTAATTCGCTCAGTACATCAGCAGTTGCTACTTACATGGCACACACTTACTTGTAATCCCTAGGACCTCTGTTTTTCGAACTCAGGTACAGGTTTTGTTTTAGGGCTTGTAATGAAAAAAATGCTTAGCCCTTAGGGTCCGTTATTGGGCGTCTTTAGCTTGGAGTTTGGACGTGCTGTTCATGAAATTATTATGCTAACGTTAGGATGCTCTGAAAGGAATTTTAGTTAATGCATTTACAAGAAAGAGTATGTTATAATTCAAAATTTGTAAAAAGCCAGATACGTTTTGTTGCTTGGGTAAATGCAGCTACAATCTCAATGCTTGAGGTCAATTGCCACTGTGGTCTTCATTTTAGCTTTTTTGGCACAGAGTTTTTTGTGTTTATGATGCAAGCCAGAGCCTTTTCCCTATGCTCAAAGCACCAAAACTGAGCACTGGCTTTTTCAGGTGTTCAATAGTTCTGTTTAGATCCATTAATGTGTAATATGTTGACCGCAGGAGGTTAGGACTGGAGACAATTTGTGGAGGGGTGGTCCTATCTCTTTTGCAGTTTTCTTTTTCCTTTATATTTTTTTATTTATTGTTTAAATGTCATTTAATATCTATGATCACTTGCACACTTGATGATTTAGCATTTTTAGTGAACGTTTCGTCAAAAGGACCTATTTGCTACAAAATTAAATTTTTGAAAAATAATTACCAAGAATATTAGTTTTAAATTTGTGAATTACTGTTGAACATGAATTCACACCATTGTGAGTTTTAAGTATAATTTTGTGAATACGAGCTGGACATGAGAAATAAGGTATCAACAGCTGTCTCTGCAAAGGAAAAGAGTTTCTAAGCTTGCTTAGTGGGTGATGTGAGACACAGGGATTAGCTTCCATCACATTACTGTTGACTATGGTCCAAGTTTTAGTGGTTCTCTAGTTTTGATCAATTTTTTACTGAATTGGTGGATCTTTCAATGTTATGGTGATTTATTAATCGTTATCCAATGTGTTCAACTCTAGATCTATTTCAGGAGACATTCATAATTGATGGCAGACTTGCAAATAGTTCGAACATTAAGACTTGAAAAATCAGGTTTTCTTGAAAGCTTCCAGACATCTGTATCAAATGTATATCTGTAGTTCCAAGAATTTGCCTGTTGGGTTAAAAGCAATCTATTGCAAGACACGTGCTTGATTTGTTAATCAAATTGGTAATGGGTTACAATCCTTGATGCACGATTGATAACAACCAACTCCTAACTTACTGATTGATAAATGCATTTGCATTGATTTATGTTCCTTAACTGCTTCTTCCTGGTTTGTGGTCGATAAGTTTCGATATGTTGCAGAGTGATCTTTATCCATGAATATCTGTGTTGCAGGTTTTGCTTCTAACTCAGTTGCCCCACAGAATGAAAGCAATGGCATTACAGAGATTCCGGCAACTGAGACTGCTATAAAAAATCCAACTTCAAAGATAGTTTATGATGAGTACAACCATGAGCGCTACCCTCCTGGTGACCCCAGTAAGCGGGCTTTTGCCTACTTTGTCTTGACTGGTGGCAGATTTGTATATGCTTCCCTGCTCCGCCTTCTCGTTCTGAAGTTCATTCTCAGCATGTCAGCTAGCAAGGATGTTCTCGCTCTGGCTTCCATTGAGGTTGATCTATCCAGCATTGAACCTGGTAGCACTGTGACTGTCAAGTGGCGTGGAAAACCAGTGTTCATCAGGCGTCGAACTGAGGAAGACATTAAGTTGGCTAACAGTATTGATTTGGGGTCTCTCCGTGACCCACAGGAAGACTCTGAGAGGGTCAAGAATCCTGAATGGCTTATAGTCGTTGGGGTCTGCACTCACCTCGGTTGCATCCCTTTACCAAATGCTGGTGACTTTGGAGGGTGGTTTTGTCCCTGCCATGGCTCACATTACGATATCTCTGGCAGAATTCGGAAGGGGCCTGCTCCGTACAATCTGGAAGTACCTACGTATACTTTCATGGACGAAAACAAGCTATTGGTTGGATGAAAGATAAAAAGTGTATTTATTTTGTTGTATAAAAACTCTGATACTCGTTTCAGATGATGTTTGTTTTTTCTTCTCATTTCCGTTAAGCATATTTACTATTAGTGCGTATGTAACTGGGAGGTTGCAACTGCTGTTGACTTGGTGTTACTGAAATAGAGAATAAATTGTTTGTTCCATTGTTGACACTGAGCATGCATTTGCTCAATATCTTACACCTCGTGGTCAACGTAATTTGACCGAACGGTGGACGGTGGTTGGTTTGATATCAATCGAGTATAAAGAAATTGTCTAGATTATTGTTTATACATGTTTATAGCAGTGTAAGCAAAACATGTCAACCTGGTCGAAATCGTCTATATGAAATAGGTAGCTCAATTTAAACTAAATCAAACGTTTTAGAAGGGTTTGGTTTAGATTTCAGTCATTGAAAAACTTTTAGAAATCGAATTTACTGAGGGTTTGAGGCTACAAAAAAAATTAACATTTGTGCCTACTTAATTTTATGATTTACCGTTGATTAAAGATAAGGTTATGCTAAGCAAATGACTAATTATAAATACAAAACTACACAGTACATTGTACTCACGCTAATGTAAAATGTGCAAACGTGATGCTTTAATTTTTGTTGCTCTTAATTAATTAGTCTTTTTATCATTTTATGTTTAATAGAAGTTTCATTGTGATCGAGAGTTCTGTTGGAAATGGGTGGGTCGCTTACGTGGGTTAATGAAATAGTTGGTGAGGTTGTATAAAAAGACTTGTACAAGGCCACCACTAGGCCCTGTACAAGTACAGGGGCCAGTTGTTATCAAGGCCTATGTGACTCTGGTAATGTAATATGGTTCGATGAGATTAATTATTGTTTGAATTGTATAATAACCTCTCATCACCCATAACCAAAACCAAGTATAATTTCTATAAAGCATAGGAGGAGGTTAAATATGACCTTTCTATACATGAAAAATTTGCATGCGAAGTAGTGATAATTTGAAAAGACATTAAATCAAAAATTTGGAGCATTCAAACATCTTGAAAAGGGCATTTGGATTGTGGCCAAGAAACTCCTTCCATTTGATAAGAGTTTTGAACCGAAGAGTACAAGAAAAAATCAAGGCAAGTGTTTCAAATAATTTAGTCTCGAGAATTCATCAACGTCAAGTAAGTTTCTACAATCTATACAAGTAGAAGCATGCTAGGTATGGAATTATATTAATATTAGAGCCTTCCTAGGTTAATTCCTAGCATATTATACTACTGTAAATGGATTGAAGTGATGAAAAGCTTGTATGTCTTTTGCAATAAAACTACACATCATTATGTTATGAAATATACAACATATATTCACGAAATTTGTACAACATGTTCCTTATATGATTTAGATTATATTTGCAATCGGAATTTTTTATTTTTTATTTTTTGGAGAAATGTAAAGCCCTACTTAAATTTGCAGAAGCTATAAATATTTTATAGTTGCTTTTCATTTTCATGCAGCAGATTAATATTGTTAGAAATGTAATACGTTCAATCGATTTTGAACTTAAATACTTTTAATATATGATTAATGCATTTTATATTTTGGCAAGATTTATTATTTCATTGAATTTATTTTCTAATATATTAAATTAGTAGAATCCAAAAATTCAAGTCTTAATAATTTGTTAATTACAAAGAGTTGTAATTGTGGAATATACTAATTAATTAATTTGTAAGTGTTGTACAATTAATTAATTGAGTTACTTATTAATGAGCCATTAATTAATGTGGGAATTATACCATTTCGAAGATTCATATTCTAAAATCAGATTTGAAGTTTTAATTTTCAAAAATCAGATATTTTTAATTAGATACATTATATATATATATATATATATATAGATTATATTTTAATACAAATTTCATTTCCCAAACCCTAATCCTCTCCTCTCAATCTCTCTCTCTCGCTCTCTCTTTCTCTCTCACATTTCCGTTTGTCTTCTCTCATCTCCCTCACCGGTGAAGATGACGCTCATAACGNTATATATATATAGATTATATTTTAATACAAATTTCATTTCCCAAACCCTAATCCTCTCCTCTCAATCTCTCTCTCTCGCTCTCTCTTTCTCTCTCACATTTCCGTTTGTCTTCTCTCATCTCCCTCACCGGTGAAGATGACGCTCATAACGCCTCCCATATCTGCCGGCAGCGATATCTTCTCTCTTCTGTGATGCTGCAACGCAGATCCAATCGTCTCCGTCATTTTTTTTAGTGGTGTGGTGGTCTTCGGTGCGACAGAGGTTGTGCGATGGTTGTGTTGCAGCGAGTGCGGTGCTGTGGGTGTGCGTGCGGCGGC
>CAIGRN010050536.1:0-19870 GCA_903798345.1 Fraxinus anomala
TACATCTTTGCCATTTTACATTAAGGATGTGTTTGAGCCACATTATTTTGAAAATATGTTTTTGAAATAGTAGATTGATGTAAAATATATGATTGAAAAAAAGGAACAGTTATTAATGTGATGAAAAATATTATTTTATTGAAGAATGTGTGGTTCAAAATGAGAATGAAAATTTTAATGTGACTCAAATAGGGACTAAGATAGAGAGAAAAATATTAATTTAGTCTATTGAGTGTTCCAAACTCGACTATAACAATTAAAAACGAAATTTCACTCATTGCGCTTATGGTACGAGCTGACAATTATGTCTCATATCTTTTATTTTTGACATCTATGTCTCTAACATTTTAACACCGAAAAAAATAAAATATTTATAGTTTAAACACTCGTACGATATGAACATCGTGGGTTGTTAAAAGGATAAAATTATTCAAAAAAATATTTCAGTTATTCGAAAAACCAAACAAAATTGTCAAACTTACGTTAAACGCTACTCTTTTTAAATAATTTGACATTTAGAGAAATTTACTCTAAAAATTGGGGGGTGGTTGGGAGGGTTTAATTTGTCAGTCCTTTCAATCGAGTTAATTAATAAGAATTGTCATGTGAATATGATATTTTGCTGTTGATGTGATTTTCTTGATATGGATGGGATTTGAATTATTAAACTCTTAATAGTGTCTAAAATGGTTGTCTTTGTCATAATAATAATTAATTAGGTTTAGAGAGGACAATTATGAGGATTACATCTTGCATTAGGGTTTAATTAGTTGAGATGGGCCACAAAAATATAACAGTGATGGGCCTATTTACACATCTAGTTATAATTGTTCGTTACCAAGTATTTCAGCCCATTGGCTTGAAATATCTCAATTTTTACTAAGAGTTTTTCAATCATCACTACTTTCATGTTAATTGTCATGGTAAATACTCAAACCAGAAGTATCTATGATTTCCTGTGGTAACTTTCATGTTAATTATCCTATATTTTCACTGTAAAATATTTACAAAATGGTAAATGAATCCCGAGTTATCAATCTATCACTACCAAACATGATATAATAGTAACAACTAAAGAACGTTCAATTCCTACTATTTTCAGCTAATTAAAGTAGAATAATATTACTTGTACATAATAATATTATATAATGGTTTACGTACAGAAATTTTGATTCAATCATAGCTCACCACATCATGAATGCAAATCATTATGTACATGTACCACAACCGATTAAAGTAATTGATAATGAAATGTAAGATAAAGGTAACGCATTGATGTCTACACCAATGAAATTCTGCCTCCCATTTTTGTCATTTTACATTGTAGATTGGATACAAATTTTGCCTACTAGGACGGCTCCAAAAAATATTTAGTCCCTTTTTAGTTTGGATAAAACGTAGTTTCTAATAAATTTTAGCCCTGGTTTGATTTAGATAAAAATAATATTTTTAATAAACTTTTATAAAAGTTGATGAAATGCATTTTTAAAAAATTGTGAATTTCATAAAATGTGTAGTTAAATTTAATTAGTACTTACTAAATTTTAATCAAAATTTCTAACTAAACCAAACAGATGCTTAATAAAAGTGGGTGAAATATGTTGTTGATGAAAGTTGCAGATCCGATAAAATGTGTGGTTAAAAATGAATTAGAACGTTCAATTCCTACTATTTTCAGCTAATTAATGTAGAATAATATTACATAATAATGTTATATAATGGTTTACGTACATATGAAGTGTCAAAAAGAGAGGAGTATGTTTTTTTTTTCTATTGAAAAATTTTGATTCAATCATAGCTCACCACATCGAGAATATAAATTATTATGTACATGTAGCACAATCGATTAAAGTAATTGATAATGAAATGTAAGATAAAGGTAACGCATTGATGTCTCCACCAATGAAATTCTGCCTCCCATTTTTGTCATTTTACATTGTAGATTGGATACATATTTTGCCTACTAGGACGGCTCCAAAAAAAATTTAGTCCCTTTTTAGTTTGGATAAAAAGTAGTTTTTAATAAATTTTAGCCCTAATTTGATTTAGATAAAAATAAGATTTTTACTAAATTTTTATAAAAGTTGATGAAATATATTTTTAAAAAATTGTGAATTTCAAAAAATGTACAGTTAAAATTAATTATTGACTTTTACTAAATTTTAATCAAATATTCTAGCTAAACCAAACAGATGCTTAATAAAAGTGGGTGAAATATGTTGTTGATGAAAGTTGCAGATCTGATAAAATGTGTGGTTAAAAATGAATTTGAAAAAAAAAAAACGAGTTTTAAGAAATGGGGGCAATAGGCAGATAAGCAAAAAATAAAATGCATTGCATTGGAACATTCACCTGATCAAACATAAGATGATAAAGAATGAAAATGACTGGGTGTATGTGTTACACAATAACACCCAATTCCTCAAGTTGCTTTCGGAGTATACAAAATGTTAAACCCACCTCGTACGTATCATCTAATTAAGGAATTTTTTGGCACGCATGCTAAAAGGTCCAAATTGCCCTTACAACAAACTGTCCAGTTACCAATAATATATCTTCATCCATGTAAACTCTACACCATTAGTAACAAATTCGGCCAATCCAAAATATAATGCCGGAGAAATTGACTACAAACTACACATGAAAGAAGAAAGAATCTAAAGTTAGCACAGCAAAATGGTAAAATACAAATACACAGATACAAGAAGCCAAGTAGGAATCCCAAATTGCACCCTATCAATGTCCCCAAGTTTCTCATATAAAAGCTCAGAAATCAGGCAAAATAACCTGTCACAAGATCCATTGCAACCACGATGTCAAACAAAATGGCCCCTGACGTAGCTGCAGATATTGCCTCGAGCGAATCACTCTCTTTTTCTGGTCTTGTGTGCATTCAAGACCAACACCCACCAAATCAATTGAGGAAATCATTTCCAATGCCTCTTCTCATACCGGCTGCCAAAATGCAGAAAAATGAACCCGACTTTGAATTTGGGCGCACCGAGTCAAGCTCAGAACTTGGAAATTTAATCAATGACTTTTCAACTGATAAGTTTTCTGATCGTCAGGTTCTGCCACAGGTGAAAGTCCATGCAAATCAATCTCAAGTTTCAAAGCGCGTAGACTTAGAAGCTATGTTGTCACCAATTCAAAGCCATAGGAGATCAGATGTAAACCAGTCGAAGTTCAGAAATTCCGGTAAGAAACAAATTGTGGAAGTAAAATATAAAACAAATGAGAAGCGCCCCTCGAGACAATCATTTAGCCAAAGGTTTTTCCAGTCATTTGCCACCCCGTGCAGAGATTGCCGCGCTGTTCAACCAGCACCATCTATGAAAGAACGTGCATTGCAATGAGGAAATATACAATGATTCCATGCCTTCGTTTCAATTTGTCTATTGATTCTGCACTCTCTTAATACCCTTTTACCTTTTAAATTTTTTTAAGCATAGTCTATAGAGATAAGAGTTTACCTGCAGTTCATTTCAGCTTGAATTTCTTCAAAGGAACTTCATTACTCGAATAACTGAATGTCAGAACCATATGATCCATCAAAATATTCAGCTGTTAGTTTTGATGTATCATTTTTTATTTACAACTGAAAATCAATATGAGCATGGAAAAAATTCCCTTTCTTTGGGCAGAAGTAAGCTACTATAGAACTAAACCAACTTATATGTCTAGATATATACTTCTGTTGGGTACTCCAAAAGCATTGGAATGAATGGCCAAGAAAAGGTAGACATGTCTTTATTGTAAATATGTCTTCACGCATTATATTTGTTACGGTTAGTCACTATCCCATATCACCTAGAGGAAAAATAACATGAACAGAGAAAATTGAAAGCAAGAACACATAATTTATAGTGGTTAATTCTCAATCGAGAGCTAGGTCCACTAAATGCTGCACATCCAATAGTATTTAATCACGTTAAGATTTATGCTATATAACAAGGATACTTCCTGATACGTTAAAAAGGAAAACTATGAATCTGAGTGTTGCAGAAATAGATCTCATAGGACTCTGAGGTACTCTTAATCAATTTCAGCGTTTCTCAACATCCCAAAATTCAAGTTTATATGGGGTTGATGAGCAAGTTCAGACTTGGAGATTTTGACATTAATCTTAGGAGCTTGATTGCAGTTTCCACAAGAAATCTTGTCACAAAATATTTTCCATTAGAAATATTTTGGGGGTTTCCTTCACTTCCGGTCTAACAATTGTCCCAGGTGTTAACTTGGTCAATGCAAACTAGGGCGCTTTAATTTAAGCTACCATTTCCTAGCATCCACTTCATCTGTTCTTTACTTTGTTTATTACAGTTATGACTCATTCACTTTGAACTGCTCTCTCTTTTCTTTTTCACCCCAAGGAATAAGCAACTGCAGCAAGCTCTGCTGGGAAAATCGACTGTAGAAAGTGCCAAACAAATATGATATCCATTTTTAAAAGGAAAAAGAAATAAATATTGTGCAATCCGATACTTCCTTTTAAATGAAGCAAAAAGATTGTCATAATTGGTTGGGAAAGAAAAGTTCCCAAAGTTCACATTGTATGATTTAAAATGACTGGGTAAATGTGTTTAAACAAGAACGCTGAATTCATCAAGTTTCTTCCAGAGTCTATGAAATGATCTTGTACATATGATCTACTGAAGGCATTTTTTGGCATGCATGCTAAAATGTCCAAATTGCCCTTGCAACAATCTACTTAGTGACCAATAATCTGTCTTCATCCATGCAATGCAACTAGTTTGGATGCATAATAAATTCTTACCAAATCTATTTTCATCAAAAAAATAATAATAAGAAATAAAATGAAATGAAATTGTGAATTATGTCCAATAGCTACAATTCTGCCAATCAAAAATGTAATGCTAGGGAAATTGACTACAAACTACACATGAAAGAAGAAAGAATCTCAAGTTAGCATAGCAAAAAGAGTAAATTACAAATAACACGGATACAACAAGCCATATAATTGCGCCCTCTCAACGTCCCCAAGTTTTTCATATAAAAGCTCAGAAATCAGGCAAATTACCTGTCACAAAAATCCATTGCAACCAGGATGTCAAACAAAATGGCCCCAGACATCACTGCAGATATTGCCTCGAGTGAATCACTCTCTTTTGCTGGCCTTGTATGTATACAAGACCAACACCCACCAAATTGATTGAGGAAATCACTTCCAAAACCCCTTCCCAAACTGGCAGCCAAAATGCAGAAAAATGAACCGAGACTGAATTTGGATACACTAAGTTGAGCTCAACAAGTGGGATATTAATCAACTACTTTTCAGCTGATAAGTCATTTTCTGATGGTCGGGTCCTGCCACAGGTGATTGTCCAGGTAAATCAATCTCAAGTTAGAAGCACGTAGATTTAGAAGCTATGTTGTCACCAATTCAAAGCCATAGGAGAAGATCAGATGTAAATCAGTCAAAGTTCAGAAATTCCAGTAGGAAACAAATTACGGAAGTAAAAAGGAAAACAAATGAGAAGCCCCCTCAAGACAGTCATTTAGCCAAAGGTTTTTCCTGTCAACCGAGACCATCCATGAAGAACATGCATTGCAAAGAGGAAATATACAATAATTCCATGCTTTATTTCAATTTTTTGTATTGATTCTGCGCTTACATATCACCCTTTCACCTTTTTTGTTTTTTATAAGCATAGTCTACAGAGGAGTTCACCTGCAGTTGATTTCAGCTTGAGTTTCTTCATAGGAAGTTGATTACTCAAATAACTGAATGTTCTGGATTTACAACTGCAAATCAACAAGAGCTTAGTCAAAATTCCCCCTCTCTTTTTCTGCGAAGTAAGCTACCACAGAACTTATAAACCAGCTTGTATGTCTAAACATATACTTCTTTTGGGTACCTCCAAAAACATTGGAATAATGGACAAAAAAAGGTAGACATGTCTTTTTTGTAAATACTTCTTTACAACTGATATTTGTTATGATTAATCACTAATCCCATATGACCAAGAGCAAAAATAACACGTAACAGAGAAAACCCAAAGCGATTAAGAACACATAATTTATAGTGGTTCATTCTCAATTGAGAACTACATGATCCACTAAATGCCAGTCATCCAACAGTATTTAATCATGTTAAGATAAATGCTTAATAACAAGGATACTTCCTGATAGATTAAAAAGGAAATCTATGAATCTTTGTAGTAAATAGATATAATACGACTCTTGAGAGGTACTCTTATTCTGTTACAGTGTTTCTCCACATACCAAAAACCAAATTTATATGGCGATGAAGAGCAAATTCAAAATCGGAGATTTTGACATGAATCTTATCAGGAGCTTGATCGCAGTTTCCATAATAATCTTGTCACAAATATTTTCCATTAGTATATTTAGATGGTTTCCTTCATTTTGTCAGTGTGAAAGTGTTACTGGTCTAACCATTGTTTAAGGTGTATAACCTTGTTAATGCTAACTAGGGAGCCTCAACTTAGCCTAACTTTTTCTATCCAATTCATTTGGCCTTTACTTTCATTATAACAGTTGTAACTAAATCACTTTGAACTGTTCTATATTTTCTTTTTCACCCCAAGGAATAAGCAGCTGCATCAAGCTCTGTTGGGAAAATCAACTAAAAAAATGCCAAACAAATATGATATCATTTTTGAAAAAGGAAAATAAATAAAGCTTGTACAATATGATAATTCCTTCCAAATGGAGCAAGAAGATGTCATAATTAATTGGGAAAGAAAAGTTCCCAAAATCCATGTTGTATCATTTAAAATGTGGGTAAATGAGTTTAAACGAGAACACCAAATTCATCAAATTCTTTCAGAGTCTAAAAACATTAAACATGTACATATCAGCTACTCAAGGCATTTTTTGACATGCATGGTAAAAGGTCCAAATTGCCCTTGCAGCAAACTATTCAGTGATCAGCAATCTATCTTCATCCATGCAATGCAACTAGTTTGGATGCATAATAAATTCTAACCAAATATGTTTTCATATAAAAAAACGTGAATTATGTCCATCAGTAACAAATCCAGCAAATCCAAATTGTATTGCACGGAAAATAAACTCCAAACTACACATGAAAGAAGAAAGAATTTCAAGTTAGCACGGTAAAAGGGTTAATTTTTTGAATGTTCACTGAACTATAAAAATAATATTTCAATTGCTATTATTTAATAATTGAACTTAAAAATATATTTCAATTGTCTCTTAACTATACACCATGTTATCCATCCATCACTTAAGTGGAAAAATTCATTAGGTGCAACAAACGACATCGACTTAAGGGATAGATGGGTAACACTGTGCATAGTTCAATAATCATTGAGATATAATTTCAAATTTAGTTATTAAGTAGTAACAATTAGTATAATTCAATCACCATTGAGATACAATTTTAAGTTCGGTTATTAAGTAATAACAATTTATTCACTCAAATATACAACTGTGAAAGAAGAAACCAAAAAAAAATAAAGGGAAAAAAGAGTAAACTGAAAATTCAAAGGCCTATAAATTGAAGAAAATAGAACTTTTCAAAATTGGGCATCACGGATTTCTGCAAGAGATTGAGTTTTGCCCGTGGCTATCTCCTTTTTCCACAAAAAAATGAATTTTTCGAAGAATAATTAATTTTTTGAAAGTGGTGATTGAGATTTCTGCAAAAGATTATATTCTTTTTTTTTAACTTTAGGATCAAAGGTTTCTCCAAAGATAGGATTATTTGTTCACTTCAGAACGAAATTGGACAAGTGAGATTTCTGCGAAGGATCAAATATTCGAAAGTGGCTCCAAATGGAAAAATTGATCTTTTGCAGAAATCTGTGATGCCCAATTCTGAAAAGTTCTATTTTTCTTCAATTTATAGGCCTTTGATTTCGGTTTCCTCTTTTTTCACTTCATTTTCTTTGGTTTCTGCTTTCACAGAGGTCGATTTGAGAGAAAAATTGTTACTGCTTAATAACTAAACATAAAATATATCTTAATGATGACGGAACTATACCAATTGTTACTATTTAATAACTTAACTTAAAATTGTTTCTCAATGGTGACTGAACTATGTACCGTGTTATCTATCCATCACTCAAGTCGACGCTGTTTGTTGAAACTAACGGATTTTCCACTTGAGCGATGGATAAGTAACACGGTGCATAGTTCATTGATCATTCAAATACATTTTTAAGTTAAGTTATTAAGTAGTGGCACTTTGTATTGTTCAATGACAATTCAAATAGTTAACCCTACAGTAAAAGGGTAAGATACAAATACACAGATACAACTAGTCAAATAAAAAACAACAAATTGCGTCCTACCTATGTCCCCATGTTTTCATATAAAAACTCAAAAATCAGGCAAAATAGTGGTCACATAATCCATTGCAACCAGGATGCCAAACAAAATGGCACGTACATCACTGCAGATATTGACTGGAGTCTTTTGCTGGCCGTGTATGTATTCAAGACCAACACCCATCAAATAAATTGAAGAAATGAGTAATGTATATGATTGCATATTGTGAAGTGGAATTCTTCACTATGTTGCTTCTACTAGTAGTCTAGTACTCACTAGATGTTATTGCTTATGTGACACACTCTTTTTCAAGTGAAAACTATATTTACTTATTAGCAATAATTCAAGTACCGCCAAAGCCACTCTCCTCACCTAAAATTAATAAATAAATAAATAAAATGAAGTGCATGAAGTATTTAGATTCAAGATTTTTGTACCCTTCTTTGACCTGATTTATCTTTTACGTAACTTTCACACTGACTTTGTTATGGTGTTACTTCAACTGAATAATATTTCCCAAGTTGCCATGTTGATACATGAGGTACTTGTTTGCTTGCACATTTTTCCAATCAATCGTCGATTGTTGCCTACTAATTACCATCATATTGTTTTAGCTTCAAACTATCAATTTTTCTAATTTTCATGCCGAGATTGTACAAATAATTTTACATCATGAAATTTATGAGTTTGCTTTAGTGCGAAATATAGGCTTAAATACTTTAATAGTGATTTTTATCCTTTCTTAGGTGTTTCTTTAGCACGATTTCCTTAATACGTTAAGAAAAAGTTTTAGATCGCTCAAATATAAATAACCTATTTGACCGACCATCACACTTGAATGAAAGTTATATTTTCAATATAGTAGAAGTATTTTCTTATCGGGAGACATTGGAGCCTCCGATATTGCAATCATTTGTTTTCGCATGCCAGGCTACAATGTTAGTCCCATGTGCTCCTCTTTATGTGAAGCTGGTTGTTTTTTCATGAATGTGTTGCCCATATGCTACTTTCAAGAGTTTGCTATCAGTATTTGGTTAATAGGAAGAATCGTCCCTTGGTATAAGTTTCATTGTGTGTTGTTGTCGCGAGTTTGATACAGATACTTGGTCAGAACAAAAGATGGACCTCCTTGGAGAATGGAATTGCAACTTGTTTAGCCAAAGTCGAGTTCTCTCAATCGACAAGAAATTATGAGACTTCTAGTAGAGATATTATTTTACTTTTCAAATTAGACAATTTTAATAATTTTTTCCTACTATTTTATTAGTTGTTTGCTTTATACCTTATACAAAGGGAGCTTAACATGGTATTTTTTAGACTTTAATACTGATATTTTATCCCTCTAAAGTCTCTCTATACTCTCAATCTTCTTCTTTTTCTCTTATCATCGCTCTCTCTCCCTCCTTTCCCAATCTCGTTCTTATTCGATTTGTTCTACATCGGGTTCATTCCAACCTCTCTAGACGCTTGTGTTAGGAGTAACAATGTGATACTAGGCATGTAATGACTAGTTACACTAATATAGAAGGAAATGCAAAAGCCATCCAACAAATAATTTCATTCTAGTGTTAAAGATTAATCTTTGACCAAGCTGAAATTATTGGTAGAACACAACATGGAGCCGAAAATGTTATGCAAGGCAACAACTAGAGAATATAGATCAGATCTGACAAGACACAAATTCCATTTACTTGGGCTAAAAGCAGCTATTTTAAAATCTTTTTGATCTCATTTACTCTTATCACATTATTTCAGTTCCTACATAACCTTGAGGTAACATATTTATGTTGGCCTTGTTTCTATCCCTAAAAACTTGTCATTACATTCAAAAAGGAAGGATATACCACTAACCACACAGAGATGTGAGCAACGCTTAAAGAGATATATAATTAACAAGCAATATGAGATCCAAAAACCACCACCAACAAATCATCATGAAGCTTGCAACTCCAAAGATCGAGATGGACCATTAAATTCAACATCAGTCAATAGTAGTCTCTACACCTGATAACTATAGAATGTCATATCCTAAACTTAATGGATGCAGAAAATTAAGTGCAGCTCTTACAAAAGCAATTTGCAGTGACTTCTTATATGAGTTAGCACAGAAGTATTGCAACCTCCATTCTATTTGCAAAGTTGAGCATATAACCTAAGATTTCTTAGTAAGCTCAATTATATAGAGCATAAACATGGTACTTATAATTACTCCAATGTACAAAAGGGATTAAAGTTCTATCCATAAAACAGGAAACCTCAAACAAATTTAAAGCATTTCATGAGTCCCAGCTAAGCCTTCAGTCAAAGGCACGGTGGGCAGGCAAAGAAAGGCCTGAAACTCCCAGTTCGGAGAAAATATAAGATAAGGTGCAAAGCCTAGCAAATCAGCCATGTCAAGATTTCCCATACTTATCAATATATCCCTGCAACAAAAATTCCCAAATGTCAAACACCGTCGGACACACTTGATGCATCAGTCTTTCTAAACATATAAAACCCGTAGAAGTCTAGACACTAACCTCAACTAGCTTTGCAATTTTTGGCTGAGACACGGAAAGGTATAAATTAATGTTTTCGTCTGTGCTTGGAATTTGGTCAGGCTGCATTGTACTAAGAACCTTGTCAACTGCCTTCTTAACTATCAATTTATGAGCATCCCTGCTTAAAAGTCCCTCGCGCCAAGTTGGTTTCACCAATTCTTTTACCAATTCCACAAGTGCATTTTGAAAACTTTTCAAGGTTTTTGATTCTTTCTCCACATGTCCATCTGTCTTCATGTCAATGTCATGTTCATTGTTTTGGCTAACTTCCTCTACTTTTGGTTCTGTCTTATTCCCTGACCCATCACCTTCCTGTCTAGAACCAGAGTTCGATGTAGAGACTTTTATGATATCTTTGACATATACAGAATTCAAAAGGTTCTCATCTTCTTGTGAATTGTTCGACTGCAAGTGCGTGTTCTTGTTAGATGCCCTTTGATCAGAATAAGGAGATTTTAAGAGCCCATCTTCAACAACGGTTTGCTCAATGCTATGACGAATGGGATCGTATTGGTTTTCTTGAAATAATAACTTCTGTGTAATAGAATGCGATGGGCGGAAAGGAACAGACGGCTCCCAATCATCAGAAGATATCTTAGTTTTGTAGCCAGATGAGTGGTCTGCATCACTGAAAACATTGTTTCGAGAAAGACTTTTTGACTCGGAACCAGAAAATGACGAAGAGCTTCGTCGAAAAGAAGAGGATAAAGAAGCGTGATGCTGTCTACTGCTTTCCAAAAGCTTCAGGGTCGGAAGTGCATCAGTATTCCAAGAGGATGAACTAAAAGAGAATGGTGGCCTAGAAAGAGAATGGCTTAAGCCTTGCGAGATATGGTCACGGGATATAAACTGGCTTTTCTGATCAGTCATTCCCTCTATACTTGTCCCATAAGACGAAATTCCAGTGCTTCGATAATTATCAGATGATGTGCTATAGCAATTAGAGAAATCTCCATGAAATGCGGTATTCCTATAATTTGAAGAACTGCATGTGACCAGTGGAGAAGCATAGTAGCTATACTTCTCGCTATTCAACTTCGGCTTTTCTCCACTTTCCTGTGTTGGAAAATGTGCTGCCGAAGGAGCTGCAACAGCGAAAACCATTCTCATCTCTCAGTAGTGTCTCTTGAACACACAACACGAAATAATAATTTCCAGAGTTACCACAATGAGTTGATTTTGAAATACCAAAAAACTTTATAAATTACCTTCCACAGCCAAAAATTCACTTTTCTTCTTCGCCGTTTCTAAATCTCCCTCCTTTATATGAAGGAATCTACAAGAATTTCCTTTGATGCACCACCCTTTGGCATGAAACTCACATATAATCCTTGGTCTTTTATTCTCGTCGCTAAATTCAGCAGTAGAGGATCTAGGTCTTATCTGCGGAGCATCCAACCTGAAGAAGACTAAATGTGAGGATCTGATTCTAGTATGGAAGACTTAAAAATTAACTGTTAATGTAGGGTGTAAGTAAAATCAACATTTCGGCAGTTTGACGGTTGGAATTCAGATAGTGGTTAAACCTCGATGACATTTGCTTTATGTTCTCTGCAGCTTCTACAGAAGTACGAACATTTTCCTCGACGACATAGTCAACGTTAACCTTCTTCCTTGAATTATTAACCACGGATAATGTAGCACTAAATCCAGCAGAAGATTTAGTTTTTAATTCATTAATTCCCTCGCTGCCACAGAAAGCCTTTTGATTTCTATCCTTTGAGGTTCTTTCTCCTGCAGGAACCCCATTACTATTAGTGTGGACTATTGATTTTTGTGACAAGAACCCAAGGACAATTAAAAAAACTATGGCGTGATAGCAACAGATTATAACTTTTCGCAGTTTTTCTGGAGAACCATCGTATTACCACATTATTTAATATTAAAAATCGTTACCATTGTGACATGGTTCCTCCTTATGTCTTGTTTCGCTAGACTCGGAAATTATGAAATTGCCACTACTTTCTTCTATGGCGAGGATCCCTTGTGGATTTGCAATGGGGATTCCTGGAGTCACAGAACCTGATGTTAAGTGCTCTTCATGCTCCATAACTCGGCTAGTATCTACAAGGAAGAAACCCAAAAAGAAAACTCAAAAGAGAGACCAAAAACAATACCTAAACAAACATATTCGGATCCCTTCGGATTGACAAGAGTTGTTTTAAAAAGAAGCCAGAGCTTGGAAAAGGATGCCTCCATGCAATTGTAACATTGAAGCAAACAAACATCAAGAATTAAATAATTCTAGAATGATTTATTCAATAACTTAGTGGGGTAATATTTCTTCACTTTATTTGTAAGAACCAAGAAACCCAATTCTTGACAGTTTATGTTGAGCTGTTTGGTAAAGAAACTCATTTTCTACCAAACAAGGAACAAGCTCGGAACAATTAGCCTTGTGAAGAAGTCTGGACAAACAGTGTTATAGATGGATGAATTGCTCGATAGTATTAGAAGATGGGCTTGACACCAAATATTCAGATCATAACTCATATAACGAAGTATTAAAGCAAGAAGGTACTATCGCATGATGTGAAATACAATGACGTCCTCTAACTTGCATCAGAAACTATGTTTATCAACCTAGAAAAACATTTTCAAATATTTGTCACAAAAATCTAGGTTTTGACTCAGATTACGCTTGCCACACAAAATTGTAGATGGCAGCGGAAACTATTCAGACCGGGTGGTGAAAAAACCAAAGAAACTTGTGTTGCTCCAACACTCTTTACTTCCTTGATCTTCTTATCGCTTTTCTCAATTCATTTAGTGTCCCTCTGATTTTTCCCCATGGAAATCACTACAAGCACAATTTCAAGAGTGGCTATAATTCAAATAAGGAATCCGAGATTTTGGTCTTTCATAATTTTCTCGATAAACACAAATTATAGAGAGGTTGCTTGCTATTGTATCTCAAATGGTTGTATTGAGAGAGGTGGATGAGGAATTATATGATAGAGAGTTGCTAATAATAGACGGTGAAGGAAGAAGAATGCAAATCCTAAAAGCCTTACGAAAATAGCTAAAAGAAACCATTAAAAACTTGGTTGGACGAGCGACGTAAAGGCTACTCGTCGAAAAATGAATTTGATCATGAGTTTAGCCCGTTGATTAAATTTGCTCAAATACCAAGTAGAAATATGCTAGATCGATTTATACCATAATCAATCATATATATACTAGTATAATCATATCTATAGAAGGAAAGAAAAAAAATCCTATTACTAAATTGATTCCTAGCTAGACTAGGATATAAGTTAAATAGAAATATTTCATAATCCCCTATTCTAACTAAAACATATGGATATAAACGTTTAGGTTCTTCCAAATAAGTTGACCTTATCAGATGGAACATCAAGTTTTAATCTGTTATCAAAACGCGCAAACTCAAATGAGTAATTCGATCATCTAAAGCTCAAATGACCATGTCTATTCCAATATTGGTGTATTCAAACAAATCATCATCTTGTAGGGACATGTTAAGGGTAAAATCTCACATAGAATAAAGTTGAAAGCATTAACCAACATATATAAGGACTTAGGTTGATCCTCTTAATAAGATTAACATTGTAATATAGGATCTCAAGTCTCGATAATAGTTCTCTCTCGAATAGCTAAAATTTTGAACATTTATAAAAACATGACACTTCATGTATCTTATTGAACACATGTCCTTCAGTTTCTGAATAGCGTCAATGTTTGACACAACACGACATGATATATGTTGAGCATGGGACGTTGCCCTAGCAGGAATATCCATGCTTAATATCATAGGAAACATCAAAAGATGCAGACATCTATAGTATTAGTTTCCATTACAAAGTCAACCGGTTCCATGATAAAAGGAAGAAGCAAAAAGTACGAAAAGTTGACATATTTCATATGAGCATCTTATGTCCCTTGTGATAACATTATTCTCGACTAAACCCTCAACCTTCGCTTGAGGAGCAAGATACAAAGCAGTCGCTTGAGAATTTTTACTGCAACAATGAATTTCGCAAGCAAATTCACAAGTACCTAAAGTTCGAGATCAAATATTTTCCACGCAAGAATGAACGATGCACTCTGCAATAAGGCTCAAAACATATAGAAACTAGTCTTTGATCAACAATCCAATCTCAATCGAACGTAGATTTTTATTATTCTTCCAAGATTCAAGCATTTAAGGATTGTTTTAGTAGTTTTATGATTAGAGTATTTCATAGAATTTAGGGATTGTTTTTTGGTAGTTTTGTTATTTGAGCATTCGTATAACATCTTTTAGATTTTTTTTAGGATTTGTATGGAAATCTTCCATTTAGCTCTAAAAAAATTTTACGATTTTTTACCTATTGCACTAGGATTTTGGTTGCAGTTTATAAGAAAAGCGCTAGGGTCTATTAAAAGAGGATGACTTGTTGAAGTAAAAATAGTTTCTCCATTATCTATCTAGTTATCAATATTTTATGGGAAACAATGCGTCTAAATTCTTGATA
Organism: Fraxinus anomala; assembly: GCA_903798345.1. Lineage (NCBI taxonomy): Eukaryota > Viridiplantae > Streptophyta > Magnoliopsida > Lamiales > Oleaceae > Fraxinus > Fraxinus anomala. The sequence continues at coordinate 15,296 of CAIGRN010050536.1, forward strand.
TTTTATGTGAGTCAACTAATTATTAATGCATTATCATGGTATTCACAAGTGAATGAACAAAGACTAGGAAGTTGTTTGAATTCCATGTTTTCACATGTTCAGACACGCTTTCCTGCATCGTGATAACCACATCCCATGAAATCCGCTCATCCTAATAGTTCGCAACTGAATACCATGTCCTCAGGTCACAAGTCCATTTCCAATGAAACATGCAAGACACTACAGCTGCGAGCTCAAAAATGTGGAGACATAAAGGGCCTATGCGTTGAATGTGGAAAAGAACATGTAGCTTACATATTTGACGCCTGTCAATAATCCTTATAAAAAGATTTCCTTCCAAGAATTACTAGAATCAGTAAATTACTTTAACCTAGTTTCACCAGAAATCTTTCGTGACAGCCATACATCTAAGTACTAACCTTCCAATTTGGAGAAGTGCAATATTACGCATAGTTGAAAATAATAAAACAATCTCACACCTTCATTTATGTAAACAAATTAATATATCCAGTAGGCAATATAAAAAACTCCACAATCCAATAGGAGCTACCTAGCCCCATGGAGAGGAAATCAAAGCACTCATATCTTCTCTTTCAATTGTCAGCTAAATGTCAAGTCTTTCAACTGCCGACACTAGGTCTCTTTTATTAAATCCTTTCAAGAATGATATAACCAACTATGGCTCCATGTGTAATTTCCGGTTCATTCAATGTGTCCACAGAGAAGGTACCGACGTGCTATCAAAGAGTCAAAACATCCAGTACACGTGTGCAATATTAACTTAAAAAATAAAACAGGGACAGTATATTTTTTTGGCCAAAACATACAGTACACGTGGAAGACTTGCATGATGACCGTTGGGCTGGAAAAAAAGGTAAGATTCTCATAGAGTTTGAGAATGCACCCATAGCTGGTTTGCATTAGCTAATTTTTACATAGACAGAATGTAACCATATAGCTGAAATAGCAATCTTCCAATCACATTCACAAGTCACTTTATGTGGCTTCATTCAAATCCCGAAATGAAGCACCTGAGATTTCAGACTCAGAAATATAAACACTCCCGCAGACTGAATAACACGTAACATTTGCATATTAACATAAAAATTTCGAAAAGAAGGGAGCCTCTACTTAAGTCCCCAAAAATGGATGCTGCTGTTTCCAATTGAGAGGATCAGATTCACAGGAACTTGCATCCAATAAAAAATTAACTAAGATAACAACACGAAGAGAGCACTAGTCGAGAATCCCATTAAAATTATGAGTAATAGAATCATCTAAACATAAATTGCATAAGTTTATTGCAGGCATTTCCATTTAATCATGTCCGTGCAATATAAATTCGATAACACAAGTTAAATAGATGTGATTTTAATCACAGAGCACATTCACAAATTTGATAAAACTGATCATCGGCTACAATTAAAGCTATTTAAAATAATAAAATTGAACTAACCATTTTGATTATTTTCTTCGCGGATTGGAGTTAGGTCTTCTCCAATTTCATCATCGTCTTCTTCTACTTCGATCTCTTCTTCAACCTCGACTTCCTCCTCAACTTCCTCTTCGACCTCAATTTCCTCTTCCACTTCTTCATATTCAATATCTTCATTGGCGTTGTTGTCTTCGTTGGTGTTAGAAGGCTTTGTGGGTTGCAGCGACGGCAGATCAGCCACCGTACCGACGGATGATGAGGGCATTTTGTTATGAAGAGTCTCGCCAATGGTTTTGTTTTCGAGGGATTGGGAAGTAGCCTGTAACTCTCGCGTGTGGGCTTTATATATCCATAACGTGCATTTACCATTTGGACGCACGCGTAATTGTACAATGACAAATCTAATGGGAAAAAATACTATAGTTTATATTTTCAATTTTAAGAAATTTGTGGGAAAATACATAATTACTATAGTTTCAAAATATAATTTCAATTTTAAGAAATCTGTGGAATTTCTTCAAAAATCAGGTGGTATTAACTAAATAGGTTAAGATCAAAATAACATATAATTTATTATGACAATTACGTACTAGTCACAAATCACAGAATGTAACGATCACAATGACACGAAATATGGATCACAATCGCAAATTTAGTAACAAAATACGCAAATCAAATTGTCACAAATTTTTTATCGATCATAAATTATTAAATTAATTAGTTATAAATTATCAAATTAATCATTCACAACTTATTTATAGGTCATATATTATCAAATTAACTTATTGCAATAACCTTACAAATTACCTTTCATCTCCCCCACCACATCCTACCCGCACTCCACCACCCAAAACATCGTCGTCACCTTAGATTCATAACCCACCACCACCTCCAACGAACCACCATCACCTACACCAACAACTATCGCCACCTCACCACCACTGTACACACCACAACCAACAATAACAACAACAACAACCATCACCATCATCATGATCGCACCACCACTCAGATTGCACCAACAATCATCATCATCACCAAACACACCGCAAATCGATGTAGTGCGGCGGTACGCAGAAATGTCACTGCTTATACAGCGACGATGAACACCGTTGTATGTGCCACGTGTAGGTTATGGTGTGGGATGGAGGATGGGGATAAAAGAGGTGTGCCCTCGTGTCACTGTGCGTGCACACGATAGGTACTATGTAGTTGCAAAGCGATCGTGCTATCGCGTAGGGTGATGGTGGGGGATGGGGATAAGGATAAAGGAGGCCTATAGAGGAGATCTTGTGGCTCAGTTTTTGTGACTTTTTTGGGATTGAAAAATGAATTAAGGTTGGGTTTGTTGGTGTGGTGTGGTGTGGAATCGGGTACGGTGGAGTGGAGTATACCTGATTTTTGAAAGATTAACTTTACCATCTCGTTGTAAAAATGGAAAATTAAAAGATGGGTATAATTTCCTCAATCTAATATACTACTACTGACCAGACTTTAATTTTCTTAAAAAATCTATATTATAACTTTTTATTCATTTAATCTTAGCATTTTTGTAGGTAAGAATCTTATTTTCCAAAAGTTTTATGTTGATTTAAAAAATAAGGTTTGGCTAATTTATTTTTGGATTTTCAATTTATATATGTGATTAAATTTTGTTCTTAAAAAAAACTTTAATTGACGTCTTTTAATATTTCATTAAAAATTTAAATGTGTGCCAAGTATGTGCACTTGTTGAGCTAATTGATGTAGAATGCTTTGAGAGGGAGCGCACAGCGTAAGCGGAGAAGGATTTTCATAAAGGCTTTCTAAGTTTGAGAATTTGAGTGTTCTTCCTACCTAAACCTTTTTTCTATCGCAATATTATTAAAAAAAGTATTTAAGAGTTTGTTGATGATATAAAAATTGCACGGTTGATCAGCCTATACATTTCATGTTCCTTGATAGCTTAAGAATAACTAACCAAGAGGGGGTGAATTGGTTTTTAAAACTTTTTCGAAAAATTAATCTAAATTCAAACAAGTAAAGACTAAATAGATTAATACAAATAGTAAGCACAAATATAAAAACAATAAGTAAAAGGGAGATGATGCAAACGATATAATTGTGGAAGTTCGATCCAAATCAACGATCTACGTCCTCCGTTACCAAACTCTCCGGCACGAGCGAGACCTTTTCACTATGTTGATTGACTTATGATGCAATCCAACCCTTTACAACGCTTTCGGTGACTTACAAACAAGGAGCACCGATCCTTATACAATATTGAGTTTTACGGTACCTCAACACGACCTACATTATTGAGCTTACGAGACCTCACACGGTGACTTACAATAAGGAGCACCGATCCTTATACAATATTGATCTTTAAGAAAACTCAACATGACCCACACTTTACCAAATTAATTTTACAATAAAATTCATCTCTTGATAAATAATACAAACAAATTAAGTACTAAGAGAGGCTAACACTTCAATGAATAATAATAAATGATAGCTCAAGTGTTAGATGAAAAACTTTGATGAATATGATAGTTAAAAATTAGATTCAATTAAGGATAACCAAGATGGGGTAAATTGATTTTTAAAACTTTATCGAAGAATTAATCTAAATTTAAGCAAGTAAAGACTAAATAGATTAATTCAAATAGTAAGCACAAATATAAAAACAATAAGTAAAAGGGAGATGATGCAAACGATATAATTGTGGAAGTTCGATCCAAATCAACGATCTACGTCCTCCGTTACCAAACTCTCCGGCACGAGCGAGGCCTTTTCACTATGTTGATTGACTTATGATGCAATACAACCCTTTACAACGCTTTCGGTGACTTACAAATAAGGAGCACCGATCTTTATACAATATTGAGTTTTACGGTACCTCAACACGACCTACATTATTGAGCTTACGAGACCTCACATGGTAACTTACAACAAGGAGCACCGATCCTTATACAATATTGATCTTTAAGAAAACTCAACATGACCCACACTTTACCAAATTAATTTTACAATGAAATTCATTTCTTGATAAATAATACAAACAAATTAAGTACTAAGAGAGGCTAACACTTTAATGAATAGTAATAAATGATAGCTCAAGTGTTAGATAAAAAATTTTGATGAATATGATAGTCAAAAAT
>CAIGRN010050543.1:0-19510 GCA_903798345.1 Fraxinus anomala
GGATCAAGTTTGCTGGGCTTCTGATTTAATTCCAGCTGGGCTCACTTGTTCGGCCCAATGGGCAGCAGCATCATTGTGCCAATTTCTCTTCAATTCCTTTTCGGGAGCAATCATCTTTCCCGAATGCATTGTACAGCGAGAAGGAATTCCAGCTCTCTTACTTTTTTGTTTTGAACTAGTGCAGAGAAATAGCATATTTGGCCAAGAACAAAATCAAGTCAAATTTACTTCCAACTAAAAAATTGTTTTCAAACATGTTTTCACAAGGCATCTGAATCTCAAACGCTACTGTCACTAAAAGTTTAAAGAACAACAGGGTATAGTTCAGCAAAATATATGGGAGGTACTAAATGTGTTGATAATTGGGATATCAAAATAAATATCCAACTTAACTCAAAATATGGTAAAGCAGCTCCTGTGTAGGGCAATCTGATGATGCTTCATTAGATGATTTTCTAAAACGTATACCTCAATTTTCTAACTGTCCAAAGTATCTGCCTGATATCGTCTTAAGAATATTTAGCATAATAACATCATCATCCAGTTCCGATTTTGCAGCAAGTAAGCTTGCACACTTCCGAAGTAATGACCGAAGGGCTGCACAAGTGTCTGCATCAAGAGGACAATCAACTGCTACACAAAGAGCAAACAGCCATAAACAGTCATCACGTGATAATGTGTTCCGATTCTCAACTGAGCTTATTCTCCTTTTCAACATAGAAACTCGAGCTACAGAATCCATTTTTAAAATCGTTGATATAGTAGGAAAGTTGATGCTAGAACTGGAAGAATGTGAATCAACTTTTGCATCGTCTGTTTCTGGTATGGAGGAATTATCTTTAACCGATAAGTTATCAAAATTCTCAGAGATCATACTTTCAGATATCTGATTCACCATTTCTTCGTCATGAATTGATTGCGATTTGGCAGAAACTTTAGCNGTCATGAATTGATTGCGATTTGGCAGAAACTTTAGCACTAGAACCTTCAAGCTCAAGCTGCACGAAACCCTAAAAAATGTAGATTCAATTCAGTTATGCAGCAATACAAAAGTATAGGGACAAACCCTTAACAAGAACATGCATTCGTGGGCCCACCCGCACATAAAACAATGTCTTACACTTGAAATAGTTTTTTTAATTATGTGATAACTAGAGATTATCTTTACACGTGTTTACAAATAATCTAGTCAAAACAAAGTAACAAGAGTTAGAACTAAAAAAGACTCCAAATAGAAAAACTCCAATCATTTCAATTTCATCACAAGGAAAAAAGCAGAGGTACAATCTTTTCACACTTTTAAAGATGATCAGCATAAATATCAGGGCATAAAACTCTCGTAATGCAAAAAGGCTGAAAACACCGAATGTGCATAACTTTTAGTAATACGAAAGTTTGCCAGATGGTAATTTCCATTAACTAATCTCAAGTACTATAATGGAATATCTGTGTGAAGCCAAATGTCGGGAGATGGAAGCAGTGTTCTCACTGTATAATATACAATTATCTAATGTCGGGAGATGGAAGCAGTGTTCTCACTGTATAATATACAATTATCTTTGTGCACGTGCGTTTGCATATATTGAGACAGAAAGTCATGTAAAGAAGGAGAACAAGGTAAGCAAGATGTTACCAGCCTTAAATTTGAAAAATCAGCAAGAAAGGAGTCCTCCCACTGTTTGAGCGGCAATAAGTTATCAGGGCACTTCATAATATCAGGAATTTGGGGCATATAAACAGTCTGTTCTTTTTTTAGTTTGTTTTTGTCAACCTTCACAACCTTCACTTTTGGAATTTGTTCAGCCTCCCACCTAAAGGACAAATAAGGCACTTTCAGGATTAAATCTAAAACTTCCATATCTCAAAAGGAAAAATGTACAGGATTAGAAGAATGTTAGAGAGAACATATAGTTTGAGAAAATGTCATCATCATAGGTATTATAATTTTTTTATAGATATCAGGGATTAATTTCCAAGCTTTTGTCAAACATCTGCAACAAGCTATCCAACTACTACAGAGGAGCTTATAAATCAATTCAGACATACCAAGCGTCGACAGTGGTTAATGTTTTCTGATTAAAATCTATTACCCTGCTCATTCAGAAACTACCAATAAACCATGACATTATCAAGACCAACGCAAGTGGAAGCAGCGGTGCGGTGGTGACATATCTGTGCACAATGGGACGGGTTATCAGGAGCTCCAGTCGCATAGCCAACACCACCAGCCCACCACCACTACCACCAAAAAACCAGTGGTTGCAATCTGCGATTCAAGCTGAAATTTCGGTTAAGAATTTGAATGTTTTTTTACCGGTGGTTGCATTGGGGAGGGGTGGTGGTGGTGATGACGGTAATGGAGTTTGGGTAAGGGTGGGCACATAGAGGTGTTCGTAATTTCAGGTTTAAGGGTCTCAACCAAAAGTCACCATCAGAACTTCACTATCTTCTTACCATACCACCAAAATACATATTTGTTATCTTGACCTATATAAGTCTACATCATAGTACCATGGAAGTCTCCAAAGCACATGACAATCGTCCATTTCTACCATGTTACACACTATCATTTTTGTTGTACTTTCCAATGGAACGTGGAATTGAACATACCTCCATGGTTTGAATTTTTTGCCCACCTTTTAATTTGTAAAACTTCAAAGCATGACGAGTATTTTTCAATTTTCAAATTTAAAGCTTTCATCAATGTTACACATACCAAGTTCTCACTACTCCCATAGTCTATTATCATGTTATATACTTTGTTGTTGATGGTGCGACCTGTTCTAGAAACCTTTTCGTGCATCAAATTTTGCTCATTTGTCTCCTCGATAGACTTTCGCAGAATCTTTGATAGCTTGTGATTATTTAAAAATAGTTGAGACTCAAAAAATTCTCTAGCCACCTGTTGCCATGTACTGGACTTGTTGATTCAACCAACATTTGTAGCAATCAAAGTCTACAAATCCTTATTAGAAGCGTTTTAAAAATATCCATCATTCGTCCCAGATTGTGGACCAAGGCTCATAATTTTACATTTCTATGATCATCATCGTAACGATGTGTACCACTACCATCATAGATAGCCATCAGCTAAGGGCAAACCTTACTCTAATACCAATTTTGATGTGGAAGTAGAACTGAAATTCTGGAAACACGAATAAAATTGAAAAACTTGAAATTTGTAAAGAATAATTTCATTGTATTGAGTGGATTAGGGATGACAACGGGGCGCGTCGAGGCAACCTCCCCTCCCCGCTAGACAATTTCCCGCCCCGTTACCCATTTATGGCGGAGCAGGGCTAGACCCTTGCTCCGTTTATTACCCCTTTTAATTTTTATTTTTTTTAATAAGCTTTTGATAATTCATTTTATTGCCCTCATTCATTAGAGTGAGACAATAATTTTTTTTTTAATCTTTATTTAGTTTTAAAAGTTAAATTATTCAAATATATTTGATAAACTAAGGTTTTTATTGTTTGTCATATTTTTTAGATAATCTAAGTTGCCATTTTCTATTGGAACTAATGACATTTCGTGAAATTTTCCATTTAAAATATTGAATTCTAAAAAAAAAAAAATTTAAACAGGACGGGACGAGGCACCCGTTACCCGAACCCGCCCTGGGGCAAAGTTACCGGCCCGTCCCCAACCCGAATATCCGATTAAGCGGGTTATCCCTGCCCCATTAGGGACGAGGCCCCACGAGTACTAGGTTTGTCGGGTTTTTTTGCCATCCCTAGAATGGATTGAAATTGATTATTGAAAAGTACACAAAACCTTTGTTATATATTTTCCTGATCTTTACTAAAATAAGGAAACTAAACTAAAATACTTAAGAAAAGAAAACAAAAATCCTAATCTACATGAAAAAATAAATCATATTCTAATCAAGAAAGAAAAAGAAATCATATTCTATATAAGAAAGAAAAAAGAAATCATATTTTAAATAAGAAAAAAGAAGAGAGATAAAATCAATCATATTTGAAATAGGATTGTCCTACATCAAGATCTGTGAAAAAAGACTGGGTAAAAAAATATAAAATATTAGACTTATCATTGCACTAAATAATATCCCTAGCAGAACCATAACCGTGATTTTAATAGGTGAGTCAAATTGAATTTTAACCACCACCACCCCTTCTCTCCTCCTCCCCCGAATGTGTGAAATTGGATGAAACAATGCTCATAAAATAAGGTACTAAATCAATCATTCAACATGCTGAACGAGTTTTCCAATCGCAAAGCTAACAAGAACGAAAAATATAAATTACACGTGCACACCCTTTCAAAATCTTGATAGGTGAGAAAATGATACCTTACACGCCTAAGATATTCTAGTCCATCTTGTGGAGGCCCAGAATCAAAGTTGGGTTCTCCTGTAACGCAAAATGCAGGCTTCTGTACGCTACTGTAATCTTCATCAGTGGTGTCATCTTCACTGCACTCTCCTTCCACAACTGAGCAGTCAAGTTCATCACTTCCAGGAAAACATGAGGCACTATCTATAGTATTTGCATTTTTGAAGTAATTATCTGCAAGCTCAGGACAGCCTTCACCTGAAAAGTGTGGACGAGTATCATAAACATGTGTCATCTTCAATGTAAAGTTATTCATTGATCAATAACACAAAGGAGAAGAAAAGAAATTCAAACAAGACATTTTCCATCAAAGATTTTTAAAAGAAAAACCGTTTATTCAATTAAAACATGTGTACAACATTCCAATCAACAAATTCTACCACACTTTGTTGTTCAATTCATAGTTGAAGGCATATGCACACACATTTACACCTAAAATGTGCCATCATATACTCATTTCGAAAAAAATGCATAGCACATCCAATGATTTACAAGTAAAATCTCAACTGCTAGGAACCTAATCTCAACTGCTAGGAACCTAAACTAATCCAGAACAATCATATGAACTATCCGAGCATTCTCCATAAAAGTCATCAACTATTCTAACTCTAGTACAAAAATCTAGACACGTATTTTGGAGCAAAAAATATCTTCGAACTCCTAGAAGTCATTCTTCAGCGCACAGAGACTTTCAGATGGTTCCCTTTTCTCCTTGCAGCTACCACATCTGTCACAGAAAATAATCCCATCAAATTGACACAATAAGAACGAAAGATCTATGAGGCAAAAATAAAAGCCAATAAGTAATTTAGTATACTTTTTAAAATGTTTTTCACTTTTCCCAAAAAAATAAAAAATAATAATAAAAAAAATTCCTCCCCTCAAGGCTCCTTCCCCCAACTAAAAAACAATGAAGCAGAAGAAAAAAACGGCTAAAGAAAATTCACAAGTTGAAAGGTTGTATATTGAAAACTAGCAGATCTTTTCGGATCCAGTCTAAATTATGGAAATCTCAATGATTTAGGAAACCAAGCCACGACATAATGAACATATAGAAAACAAGCGAGAAAAGAAATGGGAAAACTAGAAAAGATAAAGTAGAACGAGAACAATAAGGATGCAAAGGGAAACTAGAAAGATGGAGTAGAACGAGAACAAGAAGGGTAAGTACAAAAAAGGGATAAAGGGCTAAGCCATTTTCCCCAACAATCAGAATTTTTCGAACCTAGTTATAATCATGGATTCAAATTGAACATAGATCAGACTAAAGGCAGGAGACGGAAAGAAAAGAAGAAATGATGGATGAGGAGAAGCAAATAACTTTAAGAAGAATAAAAAAGAAAAGGAATGCAAAAGGGTGAAGGAATTTAGATTACGAGGCAACCACAGCTGAACTCCAAGATAAAAGAGAAACATGGAAATTGGAAAAAGTAAAAAACATAACCATTATCTGGAAACAAGTCTCAAGCACAGTGAAAATTATCAAAAATCAAGTACTCATGAACATGTTCAATGAAATGACGAAAAAGGCCACAATTTTTTATTTAATTTTCCAAATTTGCAGAGTTGGCAAATCATATAGACAAACAATGGATATCAAAGTTGTTCGAGAAAAGCAGAAATGTAGAATTACAAGTATACTTCATCTGTTTAGCTATCATGAAAAAAAAAAAAGACTAGTCAATGAAAGAAAGTTTCAAAATATTCATAATTAGTGTTTAACTCTTTCATTTTGACTCATATAAAAATGTTTCAAACAATATTCATTTTTAGTAGGAGTACTAATTTGAATTATGGTTTCTATTCTTCTTGTTTTTATTCTTTAATAAACTCGTAATTACGAGTCCAAAGGGTAAAAAATGATGCTACTTCTTGCACATTAATGATACCACAAAAACTCAATTACACTCTGGTAATTCAGCTCAAACTCACTAAGTACTCAAGTAAAAGTTGAAGAGATAAAGATAAAGATAAGAACTTCTCAGAGTCCTTTCCAATTCCCTCAAAACCCAAAATCAATGTAGAATTAGTAAAAAAAAAAAACCCAGAATAACGCATGTAATTATTGACACACATTTTGCCAAGAGCCGTGTTAAATTCAAATTAAACCAGACAACTACATAATGGAATTCATAGTATTTTCCACATCTTCTTGTCCCTTAAGTTCTACTTATTGCTCATATCATCACACACTCCCAAATCATGCAAGTTCAATGCCATCATCAACAAGAGATTTGCCTTGCATAATTTCTGCCAGAGTAACAATATGATGAGGAGAGACCGAACAAAATACTATAGAATATGGAAAGAAAAAGAAAAGTCAAATAAAAAGACAATCTGTGGAACGCAAATCTAGAAGAGCAAATCACAAGAAATAATAACGATAGCAATATGCTCAAGATCAAGGCAAGTAACAAATTTTGGCAAAATCTAGAAAACACACAAATATCTGATTTGTAGCCTAACAAATAATCAAAAGAAATGACTAAATTACTCACCAAAGGATCTAGAGGGCACGGAAGCTCTCAAGAACTGGGGCCTAGGATCAAAGTCAAAGCCAGTGGCATTGTGTTTCTGATGATGAGTCAGTTCATCATACTCCTTTGCCACCAAAGGACCCAGCCCACAGTATATTTCAATCCACTTATTCTTCTGGGCTTCCAATCCCACAAACCTCAAAGCCTCCATTTCCTTCCTCGAATACACCAGTCTTTTCTTCCCTTTATTCCCAATGTAGCCACAATCTTGGGAGCCGGCTCCTGAAGTTTCCACGTTTTTCACAGCTTTGGAGCGCCTTCTTTTTGGCCTCTTCTCCTTTGTCCCCTGAGTTTCTTGGCGCTTCCCATTTCCGAGACATGGCGATTCAATGAGCGCTGTCTCGTCAATCACTTGAATCTTCAAACGTTGCTCGAAGGAGTCCGATTTTTCTTGTTTCTTCACTGTAGTTGAATCAATTACATCATCAGAAAAATCCCCTCCTTGTTTCTTAACAGTTATTGCACCAATTGCACCATCAGCACACTCCTCCTCTTGTTTCTTCACGTTTATCGAATCAACTGCATCATCAGCAAAATTGCCTTCTTGTTCCTTCACGGTTCTTGAATCAAATGCATCATCAGCAAACCTCACCGCACAAGAAGAAGGTTGTTCTTGAATTTCAGGGACAACCATATCAGAACTAACCAATGCGGCGTCATATGCAACATCACCAGAGTGTGAATCTTGAACGACTCCATAGCAATGGAGAGTATCCATCTCCACCTCTGAATCTTGTTCATGACCAGAAAATCCACACTCCGGCTCCTTTAACAGTAAAAGACTGTTGGTTTGGTTGTTTTTAGTATCATCAAGAAGAGCTTCTTCAATTTCTCCTTTGTTGGACGACTGTAGTTTCGGAGAAGAGACGGATTCTTGGGATTGACTAGGAGAAGTAGTCATTTTGAGGGCAGCTGCAGAATCTGAAGTCTCAGCCATGAGAGTAGAGGTACTAATTTCACGATTGAGAGAGACAAGAGAAGAGAAGAGGAGAGAAAAAATTCACTGTTCAGAGGGTTTATATTGGGGTAACGAACAGATGGAGTCTGAGGGTTTATATTTGGATTAATTGCACTCTCACAATACTCAATTTAGACTAATCAGACCACTATATTTTAATTTACAATAATCATTTCCCTCTTATTGATGATGTGAATGATCTTACCAAAGATGGTTGATGTATTCAATCAATAAATCACCGTATTTTTAGTTTAGGAGCAATCATATCACATTGTTTGGTGGAAAAAAATTAAGATACGCTTACATTCGTAATCTAGCTTAGACTTCGAAATTAAGCCCCCTGTTTGTTTCCGATTTCAATCAAAATTTGTACTGTTGTTACAGTATTATAGCCACAATATTTGACTTTTTTGTGTCATAGTGACCCCCCACAACTTTAAAAAAAAAAGGTCAAAAAAAAAATTTTCTTTTTCAAATAATTGGAAACAGACAGGGATTAAAAATATTTTACATCGAGTTTAGGCTTCGAAATTTCACTTATAGTAGAACATCATGCTTTGACATCAGAACATATTAATCGTATATATCTTCTCTACTTCGAAGTAGTAATACACCATTCAAATACTTTATAATTTGTCATTTTATTTGTAATTTCAATTGAAATAATAACTTAAATAAATTAGTTTGTCATCTTTTTAAAGGACAGTAGAAGCCTCTTCAAGCCTAGACGGTTTTAAAAGCAGTTCAATAGCATGCTTAGTTAGAAGTGGGATCAAGTTTTTTCGATCATGAAAGATCAAAACTTTTAAAAGTTTTGCTTGTGGAGATGAAGTGGTGATAACTTTGGGTAGGAAGAATTTACAAATGATTTAATTGATAAATAAAAATGAGCTGTGGATAAGTAGATAGCACACGTAATTCCACTAAAATATGTGATTGAAAATAAAGTTCCATCATTGATACGTGATTTACAAATATTGCCAAACGAGAACTCAATTGAAATGCTTGGGTTGCATGATACATTAATGTCCTAAAAAGGGTACAAGTAGATATGGTCATCTGTCTGAAGCATAATACAGCCATCAGGAATATAGCACAATAAAAGCTGAAATATATCTGTATATATAAAAACTTGACGGCACTTTAGATTCTTCAGTATACATGGCCCAATCCCTATCTAAAAGACATCACCAACATAATGCAAATAGGCAGCAAACTTGAAAGAACCATAACAATCAATCTTACACGTCTCCATTTCGAAAAAAAATGAAACAAATTATATTTATGGGGTGACCATGAAATTCACACAGAAATGAACCCAAATTATGGCAAAATTTCAAATACCACTATATCCCAGGGGCCAGGACAGTTGACTTCAACAGTGGCTGCAAAGCCTTGACAACAATGCTCACATTCGGTCGAAACTCAGCTTCATACTGCACACACAGTGCTGCTACAGCTGCCAGCTGAATAATAATTGAATGCATGGGTACACTGTTAGCATGGTGAACTTTTCTTTCCTATAACATAAGTGCATGATTTGGGTTTATGTACTCGGGGAAATTTGAGTATTGACAGCTTACTTATTGCTTGAATAGCAAGTTGATCCCAGACCCAAAAAATGAATAAGTTGGTTCTCAGTATTAGATTATATTTGTACAATTAGTCCCCACTGACAATTAACCGTCCAAACCTATGTTAAAAATGTCACTAGATACTCACATGTCGAATTTTGCAAAGTTAAATTTTGTTTCTCAACTTGAACTTGTGCCCATAAATTTGAAGATTCTAATGAGGGGCACGTAACAACTTAATGAAGATTTAGACAGTTTTTTAAGTTGAGGATTGACTGTGCAACTATACTAGAAGGTTGGGAACCAACTTGCTAGTTGGGCAATAGATTTGGGAACAATGATGCAATTTCCCCATGTATTGAGAGAGAGAGAGAGGACCTTTGCAACTCCTTTCGGAGGATACTCTCTGAGTTTCGGATCAACACATTGTTTAACTTTGTCCTCACTCAATCTTGGAGTAGCCTAAAAGAAGTACAAGAGAAGCCGTAAACTGCATGTATTAAGACAATTTTCATGAAATTGAAAAATAGAAGAAATGAAGGGAAAATCTGAGATTTTGTACGCATGAAAAATGATAAAAACAGGCAAATGCTGAAAGAAAGGCTTACCCAGGTAACAAGACTCTGCTGCCCACGAGGCATGGTATGATCAACAGGTTTCCTTCCAGTTAGAAGCTCAAGCAAAACAACCCCAAAACTATACACGTCACTCTTCTGTGTCAACTGTCCTGTCATTGCATATCTGCAATACATTTATGAAAAAAATCTGCTAATTAAAAATTAGTCAGGATTAAAAAAACAAAAAACAGTTCGACCTATTGCTATGTGGATACATTAGCGGGAGATGGGGTCCTTGAATAGAGCAGCTAGGAAATAACTGAGGACAACTTACATCAGCAGAAACAAATTAATAATTCGGCTCGAACATATATGTTCTTGATTCAATCAATACGTAATCGGGTTGATAGTTGGACCAATGAAAATATTTTAGAAATATGATTTTTATATTCTAATGCATTAGCAAGATTCCATTAGAGAAATAAACTAAAAAATATATTTAAGTTATAAATCAACACTACATGAATCTAATAAAAATATTGCAAGCAATTTCAACAATTTATTCAAGATTCAGATAACATATGTACATTAGAAAAACAAACTATAAAGTAGTGATGCACTTAATTTTGTTACAAAAGTCAATATCTAAGTTATTTCATTAGATAAACAACATTTTTTTTTTTTTTTGAATTACAGCTAAATTACAACAGTGCCTTATGTTATAAAGCCAATGCCACTTCAATTGGAGATGAGCAGGTTTTATAAGGGAGAGACAGTTTCCAGGTTGGATTTTTTAACATCAAACAGGACAATTAGGCCTCTCAGGTTTTGGACAAAGTCACTTGCATTTTAAGAACTTGTTCAAGTCAAATGGGTCTAAGCGGTCATTAAACAGTCTTTTGAGCTACATGGCCTGGTTCTCCAGGTCTGAACGAGGGGCAGAGTTTTGAAACTATGATCTTCTTCATTACCCACATGATCTTAATAAAATGTTCACACACTTCTTCAAGTGAATACATTTAAATAATTCTTCTACTTGGATCAGAAGGTCATTTAGAAAGTTTGATCTTCTTCACTACCCACATCTTAATCATAGATTCTTACACTTCTTCAAGTGAATACAATTAAATAATTCTTCCACTTGGATCAGAAGGTCATTTAGTTCTCTAGAAAACTCTCTACAATACTAAAATCCAACTGGATTTCCAATCCTGTTACGACATACAAAATATAAAATTTTAGTAAACTGAATAATCAAGCAACTCTTTTAACTAAGAGCTCATAGCCGACAACGTTAAATAACTTATTAGGCCCTATCAATCGCCAGACTACCCATGTCCAGTCAAATTTTAAAAACACCAAAGTGCCTTTTAGCTTCCAACATAATAAATTCAAGTAGCCTACTTAACATAACTAATCCGAAACAGCCTACTCAACATAAACAAGCATAAAAATCCGGCCTAAACTTCATTTAATCTGCTCCAAATCCAAATACATGTAAATACCTAATTATCCCTTTTTATGCACATATTCCACATCCACATCATATAAATACTATAGAAGATAAGATTTAAATAATATAAATATATCCTTCTCTAAAAGCTTAAGCTTTAAGGTCGAGTACATGGTATAAATAAGAGCAGGCAATAGGTACCAAGTTCAAATCTCACTCAAAATCGTACACGAGATGGGCTTTGATGGGGGAAAAAAAGAACCCCAACTACGTATGAGGGGGCATGTTGAAGTGGTTCTACAAGCACATTCCTTGTTCACATTTTAGCCTAAGTCAGGATGTTGAGAATGCAATAATTAATAAAGTAATTCCTCATAATAATAAACTTCTTGTTTCAAAACGTATTTAGTTAGCAAAGGACTATAATATCACTTTGGCTACATAAATTCCATGGTTAACATACTGGTGAGGCTTCTCATTCTGTTGAGTCTCACTAAAATCTAGGTGAGAAAAAACACAAATATTTGGTGGTCACTAGAAGACTGCTCGTGCTAAATTGTTGATGCGCTAGAACACTTGTATAAATGCTTCGAACAAGTTATTATTGAGACTCTATGCATTAAAGAATAGCCATAATTATGGATAAAAAAACAATCATTTAGAAATGTGAGGTGGCTTGCAAACATTGTTTCCAACTGAATAGCTCATATCGGAAATTGGGTAATATTAATGTTATAAAAGCTCTTTATCAACTTCAAATCCTCACTGAAATGTCTTGAGGCTAATATGATTGAATATCATGATTGTGCAGTCAAATTTTCTTCAAATGTGTTGGGGGCATGAGATATTTCTTTAGTACCTAAACTCGAAATCAAGAACCAAGATCTCGCGTACCTATTAAGATATACCGGGTTCAAGTTTCAAACATACTATGCTCACATTGGAACAATACATTTTTCCTACTCTATGAATAAGAAAAGATCAGCAACACTGAAAACAAAATTGCAATATTTGGTCATGCTATATATATATATATTCCTCTATGTTCCATCCTATCACTCAACTTTTGAAGTCAAGTTGCAATTTTTGGCTAAACAAAGTGTGAGAATTACATTTTCAATTAATAGCTGAAAGAAACTATCATAGATGGATTATCAGCTTTAGCAGTAAACACAAAATGGGATTACATGGAGACAGCTAAAACATAAACATAGTCAGCAAATGTAGAATATACAGTCCAAAAAAGATATAGAAAAATGGAAACCAAGGAATATTCAAATAATGAAAGGTGAGTCGAGAGTCATTACTCTGGTGCATGATAGCCAAATGTTCCAAGAACGCGAGTAGAATGAAGGCGAGCAGCCATGTCAGGAGCCTGATTTGATAGGTTAAAATCTGCAATTTTGGCTTTATAGTCTTCAAACAGAAGCACATTGCTGGATCTTATATCTCTGTGTATTATAGAAGGCTGAACCTTCTCGTGCAAATATTCCAGTCCCCTCGCGGCATCAACAGCAATTCTTACACGTTGCATCCAATCAAGTACAGGACCCGGTTGTGCCCCTTGTACTCCTTTCCTTCCTATTATTGCAAATACAATTATAAAATCCTCTTTTTAGTGCCTACAATTTGCCAGGAAGCTAATTAGACTACATACCATGTAAAATGTCATGTAGAGATCCCATGGTTGCAAACTCATATGCTAAGACGTGAAGATTGCCGTCTACACAATAACCGAGCAACTCAACAAGATTTTCATTCTTCAGTCTTGACACCATTGCGACCTTAATGAAAAAGGAAAATGTTGTATATTTACATATCCATGCACAACACGTAAAATAAAAAAATGAGAGTTGCAATTTAAGATACAATAATATTTGAAACCACAAAAAGTTGTGCACATACCTGAGTTAAGAACTCAACATTCGAATCAGGCTCAGATGACACATCAAGTTTCTTAACAGCCACCTCTTTTCCATCATCTAACTGAGCAAAGTATACTCTTCCATAAGATCCTTCGCCAATTAATGCACTAGATCCAAAATTATCAGTTTTTTCTTTCAGGTCCTCAAGAGACAATGCAGGCACTTCAATAGGAGGTACTGCCTTCTGAACTTCAGGTTTCACAGGGGCTGAAGCCCTAGAACCTCTTTGATGCCCTAGTTTGGAAGTCCATATATAAATAAGGTGAACAAAATAAAAAATAATTTTTCTTATGAACCTCAATCCAAAATGCTCCCACGGTCCGCTTACTGAGGAATAGAATGGTAGATAACTTAAGAGTCATACAGAACTATACAAGAATTAGGTGCTATAGAAAGCCTTGTGATGAAGTTAATAAATTAGAAAATAGCAGCACTACGATAAGTGAAAGGTATACACAATATGAAAGAAAGTAAAAACCAAATACATTCTGCTCGAGAAATTATAAGCGCCAATTCAATCCAATCATGCCGTACATATGTCCACCTCGACCAATAAAGTAACCAGCAGCATAATGTATAATTAGTACAAAATGCACGAATATTCTTCCTCTGCAAAGGGAATTCCATTTCATCAATATATTCCATAATCACTCATATACAGTGTATATGTCTTAGTTCACACATTTTTTGTATTTCTTATCCTAATTATTGTCATTTTGCATGTTTGTATGTCCAAGTAATGCAACTGTCTTACATCCCACTATTTCTTAGAAAAAAGAGCCTTACTATTTATCTAATTGATTTATTTGAACAACAAAGCTATGTTATTTATCTAATTGATTCATTTGAACAACAAACCTATGTTATTTATCTAATTGATTCATTTGAACAACAAAGCTATGTTAAATGAGTAACTGCTTAAAAAATAACAAGTTCTTTTGCAATAACCATGCTATAATCAACACTAGCAACGCCTCAAGAACATTGTGAATGCATGTACAAAGAACAATAATTGCACAAAAGATTATTGTAAGTATTTATTTATATTTCAATCTACAGTAGTTTTTCAATGTAGGCAAAAAATGTGCAATTAGAGCAAAAAAAGAAAAAGAATGACATGTAATCCTTATTCACACTTTTCTACATTTCATTTATATAAATGTGCAAGCGTTTATGCAGTTTTTGAAAGAACAGAAGACCGTGTATATCCAATACAGTTTACAAACATTAATGCTGATGAAAATATGTTATCACATGTTCTCAGTGGAGTGTATCCTTAGTTTTTGCCATTTCTCAGAACAGAAGTCTGAAATTTGTTCAATCAGTGTCAAGTTTTTGCCAGTGACTCTTAATAGGCTACTTTATGAAACTACAAATCATTGGAACCACAATTAATTGCATATCCTTGATGTAATACAAAGCCCTTATAAGCATGCATTTCTAGTTCTTCCTTTTTCTTTTCTCCCTGTGGTCAAGAGAAGTACAGTATGCAAAAAAAAAAGCACCAAATGGCATGTAACCCGTACTTGAATGGTATACCATTCTTTCTATTTCATCAGAGCTCGCAACATTTCGTTCAGAATACTATGGCACCAAATAAAAATAACAACAGATGGCACAACTTGAATTCCACAACATCTATCCCTTTCAATAACATCTCTGACTTTGCACAGAATGTCAGTGATGATACAAGCCTAATCAAGATGCTTGATGCATTTCTTATGTTAGATCAAACTCAGTGTCTTCCTTGAGCTGATCAGAGGAAGGACAAACCAAACATAGCTGCAGCAGATACTTCAGCATTTTACAGAGGTGAGTTGTGTTAAATGGTAGGAAACTCAAAAGCATATTTCCCTCCACCAAAAATCCATTATATAATGAAAAATTTGTCCCTTGGGTCTAAAAAAATATTTAATACTATAATTACACTAATGGGAAAATGAACAAGATTGAATCAGTAAATAACATAACTTACGCTCTATTAGCACCTATATAAGCCTGAAAACAACAAGAACATACCATCAGCATGATTTCTTGGGCTCTTGAGGACCTCATTGTCATTTGATGGGTAAGACTCCTCCACTTGACAGGTACAACACAGCCACCTACGCATCCTTGCTCTCTTTCCCAAATAAAGATCGTCGTCGGAGCTAGGTTTCTCCAGGGGTACAAAGTAACCAGGAGGAGGAGCATGTGCCTGCACCACAACAGTTAAACATGAAAACAAGTAAACACCACCAACAACACTTCATAATGAATGCACTTTCTGTAATAGCTATAATGTCCACATGAACCCTCTCCTACTCACCCCTAGAAAAACAATAAGAAAACAACATAAATACACATGTTACCAGAACTTCATTAAAATTTCTATAATAGCTATAATGTTCAGAACCCTCTCCAACTCACCCTTAGAAACCAATAACGCATATACAAAACAACATATATACACATGTAACTCCAGAACTACACTAAGATAATCAAATTATCAAAAACTTAAATCTCAAACAATTACAGACATCAAACTCAGAGAGAAGTTTATAAAAAAAAATAGAAAAGAACTCTGTAGGCAACCATCATGCGAAAAATGTCCAAAGGACAAAGCTTGTTTTCATCTAATCATCTCAAGCCCCTCAACTTAATAGCCGAGTCAACATCATTTATGAAAGCTAGAAGTTCCAATTAAACTTAACTATTGTATCAATGTCCAGACTGAAAATTTCATGATTTTGGCACACAACAAATGACCCTGATATCATAATTTCGTGAAATTACACACGCTGCAGATATACAAGTCACATGCAATTTAAGGATCATTTATTAGACCACAAACACTGGACGATCAAAAGAATTGTAAAAAACAATTCAATTAAATCATTTCGCAAACAAAAATAAACAAGGAAAAAAACCCATTAATTCAGAACCCCAATTAACAATCCTAATCAATATTCTCACCGCATAACCACGCCTATTGATATAATTGTCGTTCATCGCCAAACAACCAAAAGTTGTAACTGAACGACAAAAATAAAGCCCAGAAACTGAATAATCAAACCAAACTGATATAGAAAAAATGGACCCAAGAAAGAGAAAAACAAAAGTAACAACATATAACAGAGAACAAGAGAGAAATATGGAAGCGTGAAAAATCGAATTATGCAAAAGCTAAAAATAATAACCACCCCAGTCCCCAAAGCACCACAACATCAACCGAAACTTATGGGTTTCTTTGATTCTTCTTTTACCTGCTTTTTTCAGTCCCCTTTTTTGCGTGCGTGTCTTTCTTTGGGATATTGTATATCAAATCTAATCTAAAATATAGGTGGGTTTCTGTTTCGTTGTTTTATACACACAAATTTATTCAAAAAGGGATCAAAAAAAGTGAGGGTGGATGGAAAGACAGATAAGCCGACAGACAGGCAAAATGCAAAATTATCGAACGAATGAAGAAAGGCGAAACATTCCATAAAAAAATAATTCTGGGTTTTAATAAATACACCACAAAACATTTCTGTTCACTGTGTACCGCCCCATTTATTCTCATCCACATTATAAAGGGAAATGGGTAAGGTTTTCTTCCGTTCAAACTATTTTTTTCTTAATTATTTTTTCAACGATGGGAAAGATAAAGAAGAAGAAAACTTGATCTCAAAAAATTGAGTCTGTATCTCTTAAACTTGATTTTTAAATTCAGATAAGTGACTGACATGTTTCAAAATTTAATAAAAGAAAATGAGATATATCAAATGAACAAATAATTTTTCGCTCCAAGTCCTCTTTTCTTTCCAAAACCTTCGCATTCTCAAATCGAATTTAATTTAATGTTAATTTTTAACTAAGGGGGCTTTATTTAGCTTTGGAATTGGGTTGGATTATTAGTTTAAATTAATACTAAGTTGCTCACAATTTTGTAGGAATGATTTTTCCTCGTGCTTTTGGGACTTGAACTCTTAATTGAATTTAAAACTTATAATAAGTGCAAATTAATTTTTCAAAAAGAAGTGATCAGTTTATTTATAATCTCTAACAATTATAGAGAAGAAGAAGACATTAGGTTTAGGTTTGTAGTGTGATTATAATTTGGTGTGATTAATTAAAAGTATATTAACCCTAATTATGTAATTTTAGTTAAGGTTATTTAAGTAAATAAGAAAAAGATTAAAAATTGTGATGCACTTAATAAATTTTGTGGTGGTGATATAATTACCAATTTGTAAATCTATAATATATTATTAAAAATTATTATCACATCAAGTGAAAATTATTTTTTTGGACGATTTTAACTATACTATAATTCAATTATTTCAATAATACTTTACTTTTCATTTTTCAATATGTATTTAATTTATTTAGTCATTTGAACAATATTATCATGAATTAGTTTGTCAAGTATTTAGTCACTATCAATATATATTTAAAGATTCATTTCACTTGTGAACTTTCACCACATGAAACTCAATTACAAAGCGTAATAAATATTACAAAATTCTTATTCATGTATGGATTCTATATTAATTCGTAATTAATTAACATTCACATTCATTTTATTAATGAGTTTGTTTGGGAGAGATTGTAATCGGATTAAAATTGAAAAATTAGCCGTTATTGTTGATTTTTATTAGACGGGTGGGATCAAATAACGGCTATATTTTCAATTTTAATCCGATTAAAATATCTCTCAAACAAGCACAATATTCATTTTTATTTATACATTTAGTGTTATTAATTCTAATTATAAGTTAATTAAAATTTCAAATTTAAGAATGCATTTCATTAAATTCATTACCATGTATATATTCCCTCGTATTAATTCAAAATTAATTAATATTCACGTTAATTCATGTATCGTATTTGCTTTAACCGTTTGAACAGTATTTCATGAATTATTTTGCAACTATTTAGTTATCATCAATGTACATTTGACATATTCAGTTCACTTGTGTGCATTCACCAAAGAAATCGAATTACAAACTATAATAAATACTACAAAATTCTTACTCATGTATGTATTCTCAATTATTAATTCTCAATTAATTAACTTTCATATTCATTTAATTAATATTCATCTTCAATATTACTTTTACAGCGCTTATAAAATATTTTAGAATAACGTGCAACACACGTTCAACTTGACTAGTTTCATAAAATGTGGAGACGAAAGTAGTTTGAATGGTTATTTAAGTGCTCCCATTTTCTAAAATTCATTTTTCCCAAATTAGTTTCAACCATGCATTTTATAGTATTCACAATTTTAATCAATTTTTTAACCACACTTTTCACCTATTTTTATCAAAATCTACTTAAATTTTGATTTTTAGATAAACCAACCAAGGGCTAAAATAAACATGGAGCCAAACATATGTATTTGAGCCACGTTCTAATTTTCATTCTTATTATTCTATTCATTTTCAACCATACATTTTTCAATAAAACAATATTTTTCATCACATCTATAACCTTTCTTTATTTTTCAACCACATATTCATTGTCACATTACCAAAAAAATTGCATTCTTTTCATTTTAATATGCATCAAACAAGGGCTGAAGTGCAAAGCTCGAGATGATAAAATTAAAATTCTTAATGACCAAAGTGAAAATTTCAAAAGTAAATTCGAGGGTAAGAAGTCATTTGTTCAAGAACCAAAATATAATTTTTTAGGATTAAAAAAAAAGTTGCACATTTATGAAGTTGAGCGTATTTGAGGCTTAGAAGGTAGTTTCATTCATCATGTGGTATTCTATAAACACAGACGACGTCATTCTATTGACACTGCCAATTCTTGAGCAACTTCCCGTGAACATTGGTATAAACTTCTCGACTTCAAATTGATAGGAATGGCAATTTGAACTGTTAAAATCGAAAATCGCAGTTAACCGAATCGAATGAGACGAAAAAATCGAATCGATGGTTCAATGGGGTGGTTATGATTTTGATTTTAATGACCCGGTTCAAGGTGGGCGAGTATAGTATTTAACGACAGTGCCCCGCTCCGAACCGATTACCCGTTAAAAAAATTTTAATTGGGCAATTGGGTTTTCCATTATTCTTTCCAAAATTAATTGGACAATTTTGACAATTGAGCTTCCCCAAAATTCTGGCACAATTAACATTACTAGTAAATCCTTAACTCAGTAACCTAACTCTAA
>CAIGRN010050558.1:0-13884 GCA_903798345.1 Fraxinus anomala
TTTTTTAATAAAAGCGAGATTGTATATCATTTTTTAATAAAAAAGTAATACTTAATTTTAAAAAGCGACATTGTGTAAAGTGACACAGTATTTTTTACTTCCATAATACTTTTCATATGATTTTTCAAAATGCCACTAATTTTAAGGGTATTTTTGTAAGTTGTCCTAAAAATAATTGATCCATACATTTCTTGGAGACCCTATATTTTTTGGATCCTTGGAACAGCCTTGCTGCCTAATTAAGCCCAAGGCCGGCCCGGATATGAGCCCAAGCATTAAGCCGAAGAACAAATTTAGCCTGTCCATGACT
This sequence comes from Fraxinus anomala, assembly GCA_903798345.1. Classification (NCBI taxonomy): domain Eukaryota; kingdom Viridiplantae; phylum Streptophyta; class Magnoliopsida; order Lamiales; family Oleaceae; genus Fraxinus; species Fraxinus anomala. The sequence goes on from CAIGRN010050558.1 coordinate 311, forward strand.
TGGAAGAAATTTCAATTTGATTGCTTTCCTCATGGCTGATTGCGTGCCTTAAATTGTGCCTTTTAATTACGTAATCTTTTCTTCTATTTGTGTCTAGTAAATTAGCCAAGTTAGAGAAGTTCATTCCTTTTGGGAATCACATTGACACATCATTCAATTTCATCGGCGTGAATGTTAGTGATAAGATGGACGATCAAGATTGAGAAGCTTCTCATGCCTCACGCACGCTTTACATTTGTTGAATAATGTTTAATGCACCAATTTAATGGCTGTGTGAAACTGCATGGTGCATCTTCCAAGGTCCTTTGTATTTGCATATGCAAGCTGTCGTGCCAATTTTAACACGCCCAATCACGTTGGACAACCGTCATAACCTAACCTTCTAGACAAGCCTTCACCTCTTATTCATATGAAGGGTGCCTCGAACAAATGTATCACTTCCTCAGTAGTTCATAAATCTTCCGAGCATTGCCTCGTGATTATCTCCGATGTCGAAGCCAAAAGTCAATCGAAGCCACTGTTTATAAAGTCAATTGAAGTCACTGTTTATTCGAGATGACTAACTTAGGGGACTAATGTTACATAATGAAATAAGTACGATCCACCTGAATACCATGTAGATAAGGATAATATCCCATCATGTGCCCACGTATAATGGGACATATATTTTTGACTCGGTAGTCGAGGCCTGCTAGAGCAAAAGAATACATCGACGGTCAAGGCTCCTCCAAAATAAAGAGTACAAATCCCAAACACTAGGCTAGGAATCCAAAATTAAATAAATATTTTACATTAAATTAAATGGCCGAAAACATATCGTGCCAATTGCATCCACGCTTGGGTTTAACATACACTTTATAAAATTATACTTGTGAAGTAAATACAACATATAATTGATGAAACAAACACTAAATGAATTTCAAAGGAATTAAAACTGTGTATTAAAGATAAACACTGCCACTTTCAAATATCACACAGATTAGTACCAAAATAGATTGAACAGGGCTCAGATCAATAACCCAACAACACACAAAGTAGTTTCACAAGAAGGAACCAAAAACCCACTCAAAACCATGAAGGAAACCACCCCACACAAATCATACAGAAGACAACCACGAAGAAGGCAGCAAGGGTAGTAGTGATGTCGAGAAAGACTAAGTAGAACTGGGTCGACAGCCCAGGCATTGACCAAGATGCCAGCAAAGGTGAGGTGAAAGGTCGGACAAACGGCCCCGCACGAACGAGTCACGGAGATGCGGCCGAAAACTCTCTAAAAGGGGGCTTAAGGACAAAGTCATGTGTATGTATTGTATTACAACAAAAAAGAGCCAATATATATATATATATACACACACACACACACACATGGTACTCACTTAGGTTAATTAAGTGGGTCGGGGCCATGAATGTAATACTCAATCCAACTTCTTTTGCGGGTTACCGGTTGTGTGTTAGCTAATATTGGCATATTGGGAACAATGACAGAAATAACTGACTCGGAACTATCTGTTGATATGACATGCTATTTTTTCCATTCATTCACAAGTGTTAATGAAGTTCACTATGAATCTTTAGATACTTATTATGAGATTTATGGACAATATCTAGTCTCAATAATAGGTTTCAAATGAACCATATATTTTTAATTCGATTCGACAAGTCATCATCGTCCTGAGTTTATTTGGTAGCAAAATTCTTAACAATACTAATTTAGGTAGTAATGCTACCAAAAATCGTACCTGCTGATTTTCGAACTCGACGACTGAGAATGAGCACGATCAAGATCTTTCGGTACCTAAAACAAAGGCATCGAAGTATGTTCTCATCGCCCCTCAAATGCTTAAGACAGAGAGAGAATTTAAGAATATATGTTGAAAATTATGTTAAAACGTACCTTAATAATGAATTGAAATGACGTATTTATAGAGGTATGAAGTGCATTCCTACTAGGATTACAATGTTGAAATCTCTAAGAGTTCTAACATGATTGAAATTTGTAATTTGATTGGCTTTTGTTTCACCATATGTTTGGATAGGGTTGGTACACCGGTGATAGAATCCTCTTAGAATGAGGTATCATATTAATAGTAGGACTTTGTTCCCAAAAAGTAGGATCATTCTTGTCATGAAATAAAGTTAGGGCAAATTAAGGGTTTGGCCAATGTTTGGTCTTGGCTGTAAACTCAAGGAAGGTATGCGGAACGATAAATGTCTGAGCCCGAGGAGGGATGATCCCGAGGAGATCACGGGGATCATCGTCAAATGGGCCCTATAATCCTTGGTAAGGGAGCTCGAGATAGACCCCGATATTGGGATCATTACGGACACCCGTGCATCCATGCCAAAGGCTTATGTTCGAGGTTCTGGGATGTGGTGCACATCATCTTAATATTGATGACAAACCTTGGGAGTAGAAATGTACGGTCTTTGAATAATGGCTGTACGGTCTTTGAATAATGGCTGCCCAGCCTTGAGAAAAGGACTGAACAATCTTGAAAGATGGTTGTTCAGCCTTCGAATTGGGGTTGAATAGCCATGTAGTATGGATGCTCAGCCTTGAAGAGAGGATTGAACAGCCTTGAAAGATGATTGTTCAGTCTTGAAGAGGGGACTGAACAACCTTGAAAGATGGATGCTTAGCCTTCGAAATAGGGCTTAACACCCTTAAAAAATGGCTGCTCAGCCTTGAAGAGGGGGTTAAACAGCCTTGAAAGATGGCTGCTCAACCTTCGAAATAAGGTTAAACAGCCTTGAAATATGGCTTCTCAGCCTTGAAGAGAGAACTGAATAGCCTTGAAAGATGGCTACTCAGGCTTGAAGAGGGGATTGAACAACCTTCAAACATGGCTACTCAGCCTTGAAGAGGGGATTGAACAGCCTGGAAAGATGGCTGCTCAGTCTTCGAAATAGGGTTGAATAACCTTGAAAAATGGCTGCTCAGCCTTGAAGAAATGATTGAACAACCTCGAAAGATGGCTGCTTGGCCTTCGAAATAAGGTTGAACAGCTTTGAAAAATGGCTACTTAGCCTTGAAGAGGGGACTGAACAATCTTGAAAGATGGACGCTCAGCCTTCAAAATAGGGTTGAATAGCCTTGAAAAATGGCTGCTCAGCTTTGAAGAAGGGGTTGAACAGCCTGAAAATATGGATGCTCGTCCTTGAAGAGGGGGTTGAATAGCCTGGAAAGATGGCTGATCGGCCTTAAAAAGGGGACAACATGACAAGTGGCTTCGAGATTCGTGCTAATTATTACCCTGGGAGCTTGGATGCTTGCCACATGGTAGGATGAAGGGCTAGGATTGAGAGACTCTTGGTCTTCTTCAGAAACCTATAAATACCCCTCAATGTCTCACCTCATTTGGCAGCTTTCTGTCTCACAAAACTCCTCGGACAACCTCGAGCTTTTTGTACATCTAAGGTAAGACCTCGAGACTCTTAGGTAATTTTAAGTTTAGTTATTAGAAAAGTCTTCTGATAGTTCGTCGGGATCGGGCTCAACACCCGAGGACCCAGGCCATTCGACAGTGCCTATGGTCGTCCCATTAGACAATAGGCCAGTCATTACGTATCCCGAGCTTAGAGATCGGTACAAAGAGCACGAGGTCATACATGTAGCGAGGGAGTTTGGGTTGATGCCGAGGTGCAATGTTAGGACTCTTGGGCCCTAGAACTGCATTCTTAGTGCCTGGAAATGGGAGTTTGTAGTTTTTAGAGAAGCATTGAAATAAGGAATGAGATGACCTCTTAATCCCTTCTTTATTGAATTCTTGGTCGAGCACTATATGTGCCCTGGCCAGCTCGTCCCCAATGGATGGAAGATGGTCACTTACTTTTTCATAGCTTGTAGGTTTTTAGGTATAGTTCCCCGAATCGACCTCCTTAGATTAGTGTTCGAGCTTAAGATATTGTCGGGATATAATTGTTTTGTTTATATGTCGACCCAAGAACGATTTAGGATTGTCAAGATGCCGAGCTCCCTTAAGTGTTGGAAGCAGAAATATTTCTTCGTCCAACCTCAGGATTTCGACCACCCTTTTGGTCCTCGGTGGACCATCCCGAACACAGCTTGATTTAATGAGGGACAGCTTATTTTGAGGTTTTAGAGAGAGATAGGCAGAGTCTGGAGGACCTCAAGCATTTATGTCACAATCTTGATGACTTGCTCAGGGACGATATCCTCAATCTCGCAAATGTGAAAGAATTTGAGGGTAGGATTAATGTCTCGATCTTTTGTTTATTCTTATGAATCTCGACAACTTCTCGATCTAATACTTTTGTTTAATTTTGCAGAAGAAATGCCTTTTGATCCTCAAGCTCTGTGACTGGCGGCGAACTAGAAATCAAAGGTCCCTCAACCCCGAGCCCTAGGCCAGAGGAAGGGGAAAAAGAGACCCCGAGGTGATGTGCCCGAGGCACGACAAGGACCTAGGAAGTCTTCTAGCCAACATCCTCTGGATAATATGCCAGAGCCTACCACGACCTCGGTGATCGTGGTAAAGCCATCTGCTGAAGTCATCAATCTCGAGGACGACATTCCACCATCCCAACCTCGAGGTATTGATGGTGGGAAAAGTTGCACCCTTTTACTCGATCTCGTTGACAAATATCAAGGTTTGGAACTCGAGGAAGGAGTGAGGACACTGCAGTCCTTCGCACTGAAGGTGAGCTTACTTTGTTGTTCTCGAGAACTTCTATGCTCGATCTTTCAATGTTTATTTTTTTACAGGTGCTCAGCGTTGCTCGGGGGACGTTACTGAAGGGCGAGGCTGATTTTCGAGAGCTGGACAAGCTGAGGAGGGCCCTGGAGCTTCAAACCCGATGTGTGGCGGAGCTTGAGGTTGAAAGAGGGCGGGTTTTGGCCAAGATAACTGAACTTGAGGCTGACCTACGCCAAGCTAAGGATAAGATCGGGGTGGCGAGGGACGAGGCTGAAGAAGCCAAGCTCGAACTTGAGCAAAAGATGAAAAAAATTGAGTCCAAACTTGTTGATGCTCGAGCTACCGCAATTGAGGACTTCAAGAAGTTTGGGGAGTTTGCTACCATCAAAGGGGACTACGCCCTAGGCTCCTTAAATTACGCATTCAAGCAGGCTCGGGTGTATTTAAGGGCAAAACTTCCTGATGTTGAGCCCGACCACTTGCATGGTGTGCCCAACGTCACCGATGAGCTTGAGCTCTCAGCCTCCGAGGAAACTATTTTCGAAGACGAGGCTGAGGACGAGGAAGCACTTGACCGTCCCGAGGGCAACGACCTTGATTAGGATATCTTTTTGTGCACTTTATTTTGGTGATGTAAATTGCCCGATCAGGGCTCGAACAATGTTTTCTTCCTTTTGATTTTTGCAAGCACACTTCAATGTCCTACAGATAATGTTCTATCTTTTTATCACTTTTAATTCCCTGCAAATAATATTTTTGCTCGAGGACTATTATGTACCTTAGCTTATAGATTGAGCAATCATAATCGAGTATGAACTCGAGGAACAGTGAGTAATCAAGTTCGAGAAGTAGAAACTCGAACAATGAAATAATGATTTAATCAAGTTATGAATTCGAAGAATCAATAGTAATCAAGCTCGAGGAGTGGAAACTCGAACAATGAAATAATGATTTAATCAAGTTATGAACTCAAAGAACATTGGGTAATCAAACTCGAACAATGAAATAATCTTTTATGTTATTCCGTAAAGTTATGAGCTCGAGGACTGTGTGCTTGTTCTAGGCAAGGTGTGAAGGTGCTTGCTCGGGGTAAGGCTTTAAGGTGCTTACTCGGGGCAAGGTTTTGAGGTGCTTGCTCAGAATAAGGCTTTGAGGTGCTTTCTCGGAATAAGACTTAGAGATGCTTACGTGGGACAAGACTTTGAGGTGCTTGCGCGGTGTAAGGCTTTAAGATGCTTACTCGGTTCAAGTCTTAGAGATGCTTGCGCAGGGTAAAGCTTTGAGGTGCTTGCGTGGGGACAAGATTTTGAGGTGCTTGCGCGGGGACAAGGCATTAAGGTGCTTGCTCGGAAAAAAGTTTAGAGATACTTGCGTGAGACAAGGCTTTGAGATGCTTGCGCGGTGCTTACTCGGAGCAAGGCTTAGAGATGCTTGCGCGGGACAAAGCTTTGAGATGCTTGCGTGAAGTAAGGCTTTAAGGTGCTTGCTCAGGGCGAGGCTTTGAGGTGCTTGCTCAGGGCGAGGCTTAGAGTTGCTTGCACGAGGCAAAGCTTTAATGTGCTTGTTCGAGGCAAGCCTTAAAAGCATTAGAAGCTAAGAACATTTTATTTGGGATGAAAATCTCGACTCTAATTATTTCAGAAAACTTATCTTTCCTAATTACCAAACTTGGGCGCGCAGGCCCGACAACTTAAAAAGTAAAAAGATGCAGGGCATGCAAGCCCGACAAATTGAAAAAATAAAAAGATAAAGCTCCTAAGTAAGAAAAACTATTTGTAATAAATCTTCGGATTATCAGAGTTCTACGGCCTCGAGAGTGGTCTTCTCGATGTATCTCTTAAACAGTACGCTCCTTTGCGGACTTGTCTTATGATTTCAAAGGGTCCTTCCCAGACGGCCCCTAGCTTGCCCGAGGCATGACCCACTGCTTCAGCTCTTCTTAACACAAGATCTCCAACCCTGAAATTCCTGGATCTTATCCTATTGTTGAAGTGCTTGGCTGTTCTGTTCTGGTAGGAAACAACTTCTATAGAGGCTAGCTCTCTTACTTCTTCAAGAAGGTCAAGGTGTTTTGTTGTGTGTCCGTCGGTTTTGGGCTCAAGTCTCCTGAGGCTTGGAAGTCTTGCCTCAATTGGAAGCATAGCTCCAATCCCAAATACCAACATGAAAGGTGTTTCTCCTTATGTCGTTTTGTGGGATGTCCGATATGTCCAAAGTATGGAGGGTAGCTCGTCGAGCCAAGATCATCTAGCTTCTCCGAGCCTTGTTTTGAGGTCTTGCAAGATAATCCGCTTTGTTACTTCGGCCAGACCGTTGCTTTGAGGATGTGCCACTGACGTCAAGCGGTGCATGATTCCCAAATTGGTGCAAAAACTCCCGAAATTTTGAGGTCTTGCAAGATGATTCGATTTGTTACCTCGACTAGGCCATTACTTTGTGGGTATGCAACCGACGTAATGCGATGGTCAATCCCCAAGTTGGTGCAGAAACTCTTGAACTGTTGGTTATCAAATTGTCTCATGTTATTAGTTATGAGGATATTTCCAAATGAACGACCTCAGCTTGGGTTCTAAAATAGTTCTAAGGGCTAGGTCCATTTAGTAAAATACTCCACGACTACAGCGACAAATTTCAATTTCCCTCGAGCAAGTGGGATTTCCCTCGAGCAAGTGGGAAAAGACCGAACGGGCCCTACACTCCTCGGGAAGGGAGCTTGGGATAGACCCCGATATTGGGATCATCAGGTAGAAAATACACTAATTAGAAATATTTTATTAATAAGTTTAAAAGTACGAATAAACTTTTAAAAAATATTTATCAGATGCCTTGATGCCCTTTGATTTGACATAGGAGCATTCTCTCTATCCACCATCCAGTCGTGTTTTTACTTGGTATTTTTTGGCCTTACCATGGGTGAAACGACTTAGATAGATTTTCAAGGACCATTCAAGGCCTTGTTTCATAACATTATCCTTTCGTCGGCACTGAACCAGGCGTTCATATGGTAAACATATGAATGAATAGATTCTTTAATTAGATCGGGCTAACTGCAAATCCTTTTGGTTCAAGGTTATTATACCATTTTTTATCTCATCCAAAAAGTGTAATATGGAAGTTACGACATTTTGTGTGCTGAACTAGCTCAAACAAAATTCATATGAGTATTATAGTGTCTGACATGATCAAAGGATTACATTTCCCATAATACTTTTAAATTTTTGGCATTGGCTCTCTCAACATTTGGATTGCCTCGGAAAAAGGGGCATATTCATCGTTATCATCCATCTTCTCTAGATTAAGTTCTATGTGTCATCCATTTCTTCTATGAAGAAATTTGAGAAGTCTGGTCAAGTTCTTTGATAGACCGATTAGTTTCTTCTTGCCCAGCTCTAGCTCTCTCTCTCTCTCTCTCTCTCTTTCCCCAAATCCTCACGAGATATCATTGCTAGCAGTTTCGACATCTCTAACCTACTTGAAATACTAATAAACTTAGAAGGTCTGCGCTCTCACCACGATGAGCCCTTTGTCCTTCCACACATGGTGGGTAATAGGTAGGTCAAGTACTTGGTGGGAGTAACGAAATGACTGTTGTCTTTACAACGAGCCCTCGACTGTGCTCTTACCTCCATTCTCTCGAAAGGAGGAATTGCATGTCCTGCGGTGAATCTAGGGCTAAAGTTCAGCTAGGATGGACCTTTAATATTATTTGTTGACCGTCGACCATCAATGATCGTAGTAGCGATGTTGTTTATTAATATTTAATTAATAATATTAAAAGCTACTCAATATATATGTAAGCACACTAAAATGTAAAAATTACAAACATATGAGAATAAAATTCAATACAATCCAAAATACTAAGAAAATACACGACTATAAGCAGTGGCGGGACTAGATGCACTACTAGAACTAGAAGAAATAGGTATGGACTTTCGTTTCGATTGAAAAAATCGATCCATAATCTCCAAAATGCCCAAATTTATTTCTCAATTACAATTGATTACAAAACAGTGCAGAATTGAGCCCAACATCTTCTCAACTGAATTTTTTAACTCTAAACCCTAAGTTCCTAAACATAAATAATAAATTCTCAAATCACATATTCACAAATCACAATTCTCATTTGAATGTCAAATTGTCAATTTACCCATTACTCATAGAACATAAATCATTATTCATAATTCATAAATAAAAAATAACATCGAATATCAATTCCAAGTTTCCAAAGCCAACAAAAGAAAAATCTGTAAAAGAACAATGAAGAAGACTCACTCTCCACTGATATCTACAGCTCACGAGTTGAGAGGTCCATTTGCGTCTGGCGTCCGTCCCAGTAGCCAAGTTCCGTTTTTGGCTTTCTGCTCACAAGAGGTGCCGAGGTGGTAGATGAGGGTTTCTGGCTTTCTGCTCACAAGTCAAAGCCCACAGCCACAGGAGTCCGGACTTCGGAGTCCCGGCTAAGCTCACTACGATGCAGTAACTACAGTCCGTCTACCGTTTACGATTGCATCGTGTGTTTTCTTCTCACCTTCACCGATCATATGGGAATGGTAATAGATCACAGTATATATATGGATAATGGTAATGGATTAACTAAATTTGGATTGGGCCTGGTTATTTTTAAAAAGGCTCATAGCATTTTAAGCCCAAACTTTAAAAAAAAAAAAATGGAAACTAGAAATAATTTTGGTTGTCTTCTTCGATTCTCCCCCTTCCTTCCACTGACACCATGCCACTGTTCTGATGGAGCACAGCACGCACGGCTGCACCCCTCGTTGGGTGCTGAGTCTGTCGCTGTGCATGTCCCAGCTACCTTAAAAACCTCCTCATGGCGGCATTCTAGTTAGCAAAATCTTGCCACTATTCTTTATGACCTCTGTGAAAAAGCAAGACTTTCATGCGTACTTTTTGGATTTTTATCAATATTGACCTATATCACTTATTTTACTAGTTTTTATTTTACTCTTTTATTTGGTTTTTCTTTGTCTTCATGTGTGTTTCTTTCCGTGTTTGGTAAACGTCAAGTTCTTGACTTAGAAAACAGATAGTATTCCTTGAAGTTGGTATAGTTTTTCTCTTGATTTCATTAGAGTTTTTCCTATTATTTTTCCTATCTTCGCCATTCACTTTGTTAATTGTGCAATGGCCTATTTAGAGGAGATTGATATGGGCTTTTCTGTCATTTTCATAATTTGACTTCTTCACTATTTTATTGAAAATCAAGATTAAGTTCCCATTTTCAAAGCTTATTGATATTTTTATTTTTATGACATTTGTCTAGAAATATTCTATTTTTACACAAAGGCACGATATGCATTAACATTAAGGTAGTGTTTGATGCACCAAATTTGCCTAGAAAAATGGAAATGAAATTTCAACTTCCACAAAAGGTAGTGTTTGATGTACAAAATTTGACCATCCAAATGTTTTCTTCCACACCACCTCATGCACCCCTTTTCTATTTAATTCATGAAATGGTTTTTCCACCTTTTTGGTGGGAAAATTGAATTCCAAGTTTTATTTTTATTTTTTCTCTTGTAATAGAAACAAATTTCATAACCAATTGTAAAAAAAAAAAATTTACTTTAATGGACAATTTTTATATAAAACAAAGTCAAACGAATACTAAACTTTTATGAAAAAAAATTATATTTTTTTTATTTTTTTTAAATACTAAACTTTGATTAAAAATGATTTTTTAGGAAATAATTTTTTTTTCTTTTTTTTTTTTTACTTTTTGGCAATGGAAACAATTTTATAACCAATTGTGGAAAAAAATTATACTTTAATGGACAATTTTCATGTAAAACAAAGCCAAACAAACACAAAATTTAAAAAAAAATTGGGTGGAAAATTATACTAATCAAACACGCTTAATTAACAATTTCCTGCAAAATAATTTCTAGACAATTACTTTCTCTAGAATTCATTTTCTTTTCACCCATTTTTCACCATTGCAATCAAACAGACCCTAAGATTAATTTATAAGAATTGACACTAAGATGAGTCTTGTCCATGGTCGAGGCAATCTGAGGCTTCTAATCGTGTTTTTGATCAAGTGTTAAAATCCTACACGTTCTTTTTTTGGACAAGCCAAGACGATCGAGACATGAATGTTCAAACCATGGCAATTGGGCATTGTACACCTTTCTATAATAGACATGACTTCTTATTTTCTTCTCTTTACAAGATTTGATGCCTTTAAAATTTATGAAATGTTACCGACATTGCTTAAGTTCATTAAATAATTTCAAAATTTATGTTATGCATATATAAGATATTATAACTACTTTTGAGGTAAATCGTGAAAATAATTTCCATGCCTTGGAAACCTCTTAGATCCCTTCTCCATCTCCATGTGAGGATATAGCCAATAAATATTGTTTCGGCCAACTTCACTTTCCTTCTCATTGAAGTAATTCACAATGAAATGTTCTGTCGTCCAGCGGAGCCTAGAAGACATAGGTGACTCGAATTCTCGAGGACATGCACTTTGTTGCCAATATATTCAACTTCATGTATGATTGAACTTTAAAGTTCGAAAAGAATAATATTTTTTAAGAAATTAACGTGCCTATGGATATATGATATATTTGGATTTAATTCGATAAACATTATGTATTTTCCTTTTTTTACTTTTTGTAATGTGAATCAACATTAGGTATATATGTAATATGCCACGAAATCAAGGAAAACCATTACCATATTGCCACTGCAATAAAATTAAGGAAACATATAGAGGTGCATCTATGAAAAGGATTTAACAGAAAGACAACCTTAACATAAGCCAACCCAGAAGGAGACACATCCATGGCTAGCTAGGCCTTGGTTAAAGTTTGTCACTTACAACCAAAAGTTAGGGTCCCCTTTCAGTTTGAGGGCATTACTTTCACCCTCACAAAGGGGCGAGCCCCACAAGTATTTAAAAAAAAAAGAAAGATTAAGATGGACTCACCCTTAGTGCCCTTAAGGCCCCTGTGAAGCAGGGCATTACTCTTTCAGTTTTTGTATTCGTAAAACTTTCAATTATTAGATAAGGTTGTTTAATCTAGAGTCGTAGTACTTAAATTAAATTTTCACTGTCAATCCATTATGAAAATCATGCTCGTGTTAGGTTGTAAATTTGATCCACACGTGAGGGAACGTGTTAGAGGGAGTGTGCTCTATGGGCAGCTTTAGTCAAATCTAACCAATTAGGAAGATTTGTTTATCATGCATAAAAAGTTTCAAGCACATTTTTCCATTAGGATTTGGGACAGGGAGCATGGGTTGTTTCTTTCTTTTTCTCTTTTTTAACCCCTTTCCTCTTTTACTTTTTGGTTTCGATATGCATTCATTTTCATGGAAGGAAAATTTTTGGTCCCCATGTGCTCCCATCAACTTGTGCTCAAATGATGGATTGTTTAACATCAACTCCTAAATTCCACAAAAAATAATAATAATAATTGAGTTTTTGTCCTTCGATATGTGGTCCTTGCTTATTTCGTTGACGAAAAACAAACTAAAAGTGACATCCATAAAGGATTTGAATGTTAATATGTGACTTGAAAAGAACAACAAAGGCACCAGTTTATTTAATTATAAGAAAAAAAAAAAAAACTACTTTATGATTAAGAAGGATCTAAAGAAAATTGCATGGCAGTCTTTTAGCTTTTCATAAATGTAAATTATCCCACGAGAAAAACTAATCATCAATGTATGAGGAAGATGGGGTCCCCGTAATTGGGAATCTTAATTTGGGTATATAATTATATATTACTCTACTACATAATCCAAAAAAAAAAGAAATTGCATTAGAAGTCTAAATACAGCCTAATTGTAATGATTGATAATCTTATCGACTCTATAATTGGATGTTAACATTGTTTGTTCCATAGCTACAAGTTATTGAAGTTTAAATCTTGTTTAACAAATTATACCTACTCAAACTTTCAACAATAATATATATATAGGATTAAAAATTAAAAATGTATATAACAAAATTTATTAATTATACTATCTAATTTTATACACAAAATACGTCATTTAGCCCTTGTTTGAACCTCATTTTCTAATAATACATTTTTCTTCTTCACTCATTTTCAACTACATATTCTCTAAATAAAATAATATTACATGCAAACCTAAAATTTTTATTTTTTATATTTTTTAACCACATATTCTCCAAAAATTCACTATTTCAAAAAGAAAAAAAAAAATTACCAAATAATGGAGCTCAAACAAGGGCTTAATAAACAAGTAGAGATGGAACAAGTGTCTTAATTAAATCAACAAATACAAATGTATCAAATTAGAACTACTTTAATTAATTCATTATTAATCAATAAATATTTGGAGGGACTACCTTAGAACAATAATTTGTGATAAAGTGAAAGAAACATAGCATGTGGGTGGGGTAGGGTTGATGGGGGTACACATCTTTAAAACCAAAAAGAGAAGTAATTTTTGCTCTTTGTCAAAACATCAAAACGTGCATTTGTACACTTCGGGCTTGTAAGCACATATTTGCCTCCCATTTTTTAAAATTCATTTTCTTTGAACTTATTTCAATCATACATTTCATAAAATAAATTGAACTCATAAAATGGGTCAATAGAATTTCGACAACATTCTCTACAAGTGGACATCACATGCACCTGAACACCCCCATTAAGAGGCAAATGACGTCGATCAAGAAAAAGGTTCGACGAACGTTGCATTCTGACAATCAAGTTAACGGTCAGATGAGAGATAATATGAATACAAGAGACGAGAGAGAAAGAGTTTGACTAAAGTTAGAAAACATGCCTTATTATGGATGAAACTCACATATATATATATATAAAAGAACTTAAATGGGTCAAGTGATTAATGTATCAAGTTCAAGATGCAATTATTTAATTAAGTAGACACAATCAATTGAATAGTCGATGTCAC
>CAIGRN010050594.1:0-12470 GCA_903798345.1 Fraxinus anomala
ACACTTTCTCATCACAATTAACGATATTTTGAACTAACTTGTTAAAAAATCCAAATTGTTATCAAGATTCTTTGAATGATCCATTTTAAAGTTGAAAAATCTTTCAAGTAAGTAAAACTTATTAGGAGTAGACTTAACCAAATATAAGTTCTCCAACCTTTGCCAAAATCATTTAGTAGAATCAAGTTTTTCAACTTTTCTCAAAACGGTGTCGGATAGGTGTAAAATAATTGAAGTGTAAGCAAGTTCATCATATTCTTTTTTTTTTTTTTTTTAATTTAATAGGAAATTTGCAATCTATGGCATTTGAAACTTGTTGTTGAACCAAATCATTTTCGTCTTTTGTTACCAAAATTTTGTGTTTCTGTTAAATTTGCAGGAAATTTACCATCTATGGCCTTTGAAACTTTTGGTTGAACCAAAATCTCATTCATCTTTTGTTGTCAAATTGAAAAATCTCCGTTCCCATTGAAAATTTCAATTTACACCATTCTAGATTCTCGGGGCAAGAACAAAAAATTCACAAATAGCACAAAGTAATCCTAAGACAACAATATACACCATTCTAGATTCTCAGGGTTTCGTAAGACGTATGATCTTAGATCAAAGGATTATTCGAACGTATCAAGTTCATGTGTTCTAATAGGATAATCAATGCAATACGAAGATATGTTAACAAAAAATTCAAATTTCCACACAATGCACTCTCACACAATGACTAGATGACAATTAAAGCACAAAATTAATAACCAACTTACAATCAAGATTCAATATTTTAAATAAAGCAAATAATTTCTAAATTTCTAGCACAAGCAATGGTTACCCCTTCACAGTAACACCAATCTTAATGTCACACCACACGATAACGTGCTAATATTGAAATTTAAACGGGATTAGCCAATTTACCAGAGCGGACCTATCTGAGTCCATAAATTACGAGAGATGCGAATTTATCACTTTAGGGCCACCACTATTCACCCTAAAGTCTCTAGCAACTGCAGAAACCAACCGAGCAAAAATTAAATCACAAAGTTTCTATCAATCGACCACCACAAAGTTCAACCCAATCTCAAAACCTATCGCCCAACCCGATTGCTTTACGGTAGCCTACAAAGGGTAAGGTGTGGACTTTAATATTGCCTCAAGGATCAGCTACAGAGGCTAAAGAGAAGAGGGAAAACAAGGCACTGAAACAGGGAAGTACACAGCCAAGAAGAAAATAAAAAAGGCACCGTTTTTCTTCTCAAACACAATGGGCTTAGAAAAATCAATTCCACACAGAAATCACAACAGTAACGGGTAGCATATAAAGGTACCAAGTGTGGGCTTTTAGGTTAATAGGAAATAGGGCCCGATAGGTAGTATAAATGAGTTATCAACCAAAAAGCCATCTAAGAGTTATGAGTTGGGCAATGAGCAGCACAAATTAAATTAGGCTACTCGAATTACCCAAATATGCTGTAAAATGCTCAAATGGGTTGTAAGATCAGTCTGAATAATTGTGGTGTCGATATTTCACTTCACTCATCGATCGAGGTTTATGAAGTATAATTCAAAAAATGGTTTAACATCATTGCCCGGGATTTATTGGGTGTCAAAAAACCCAACAAGGACAACATTGTTGGTGTTGCCATTGCAGGTTGACATGCCAACATCCGACCCACCACTGCAAGATGTCGATGCCTCTGAACCAAAGCGGGATGAGTCGACGCCATCGTCAGCACATGATGGTAAAGCTAACTGGATAGTTCCTATAATGTAAAGACTGGCTAGCAGTATGTTGGTGATTGGAAGTGCCCTGAATTTGGTTACAGTTGCACCATCATGTGCATTTGAATTTATGGGAGGATTATTGTTGGAATATGTTCACCTACATCTTTCAACAACGAAGAAACGAAGAGCTAATCTAGAAAAACTTCACTGCAACAATAAAAGCAAAGAAGAAGACAACAAAATGAACAGGCTTCAATAGCGAATAAACACTATCCTAAAAATGTTACTTGCTTCCTCTGATTGAATATGAGATACTTTAGGGACTCCAAACAAATAGATTTAGCAAATTCTTGAAGCCTTAAAACATAGTGTTGGAAAATAATATATTAAAGCAATAAATTCAAGTTGAATGAAATTGTAACAACAATTCATGTTTCAAGTCTATTCAAATCTATAGTTAATTTGTATTTGAATTTGTTCAATTCCTTAATCAATTTATGGTTACAAATTCATTCATAGCTATTGCAACATTATTTGTGTTAAATACAAAATAAATAAGAATTTGAAACATCTCTCATCCTAGTACTATATAAGGATGTATTTTCCTCCTTATTTTTCACATCAAAAATTTGAAAGTTCTTTTTTCACTCTAAGTTTTTCTCCTCTTTGTTTCAAGAGTTTAGTTCTTAGTTCCTTAAATAGTTTAGTTCTTTGTTCTAGCTTGGTGATAGAATTATGAGCATTCTTAGTATATCTAAAGTAGTAACGAAGTACTAGTCAGTTACTTTCAATTGTTGTATCCTGAAAGACAGACGCCTTCAATTCCCTTGCATTACAATGAGGGCGAATTTGTTTTAATGAAGATATATGTAACATAGGCCTCGATTTCTTTGAATACCACTACCACCTCAACAATTATTTCCTCTAATATTATTGTTACTCTATTTATTGTAATGTTTCCTTCTATTATTTTATTTATACAATTTCAGCAGTATTTCTAATTTCCTTCTTGAATTTTTCCTAACATATTGCAAAAGCGCATATGAAATTAGGAAAAGGGAACAAAGAACTTTTGAAATTTTTGAATTTAGATTTTAGAAATTGATATACTCTGATTCAAGAACTTAGGAATGTTTTTTGTTATGAGTTCACATCAGTATCTATTCATATGTCTAGCGAATAACTCCACGGAGGAAGAGGCACTTCTTGGAGAGGAAAACTAAAAAACCTGAAAAAAATGTAAAGTGCAGCGCTGCCATGCATTTCCAACAACATAGAAACAACTCAGATGGATGGATCTTGCAATGCACCTGTGCAGCCATGCGCCATCCCTCAGACATTTTTCGCTCTCTATCTCATCCAATCCCTTCTAAAAGTTGAACAATCTCTAACAATCTGCTACTTGTTCAAACTCCAACAAAATTCAGATCTAATACGATGTTCATGTATAAGATAAGGTATCTTTGATTCGAACCTTACTCTAGTGCAAAAATCACAAAGAATTATCGAAATTCCTAGTATCTTTAAACTTAGAACCCTTATTCCTTTTGACAATACCAATAATGTCACGCACATGAATGCTCTAGTTCTACTTGTTCCACAAAAATCTTGCTTAGTGCGTTAAAGGCCATGCTATTCATCCGTTTCATGAACTTTTCACAAAGAAATTCCATCTTTCATTTGAGGTGGCAACACCTCTAAATTCACATAGATTAATTTCTTCTAGTATCTCTGTTACATTTAAATATACTTGTACTATATGTTAAACTTTCTTAAGAGTAAATAAAATCATCCCTCCAACTATAAAAATTAACACTTAATCATCTAGGATAGGGCATATTTAAAATAAAGTATTGCAACTATCCACTTATTGAATAACTTGTTATTACCCTTTAAACCTAAAATTGCTCATTTCGTAATGTTAGGTATGATTTTCATCATGAGTGGATCTTTAATAATGAAATTTCAATCACATCTTCTCAATGTTGATATTACGACTTTCTCTAGTAAGAGACTTAGCCTTATTTAGACTTTACACGTGAATGAAATAAATCTACTCTCATTAATTTCTTCACATACTCTGACAAACACTTTAGTTGGCAAATTAAGTTGTTTGTAAAGGGTGTTTGTACACTCCAGTTTATAGATGAATAGGTGACATTTTTTTAACACCTGGATTAACTATATTATTTGTGAAAGATGGTGTAAGATCTTACGAAGTATAAATTATGTAAACCAAATGGTAAAGCAGAGTGTACATGTAGCAAAACTGCTAGTTGGCAATTCTAAATCCTTTATGAATTGCCACTTTAAAATACATCCTTATATATGTGCTACTCCACAATTTTAGGATAGATCTCTTTTGGAGTTCAAGTTTTTCATTAAAAAAAAAAAAAATATTATTGCCTTGTTATCAGTCGTACGCCTATATTAATTCAGGATAGTTCCAATTATTTATAATTCTAAATTTTTCTCTTTAACTGGAATCAAATTGCATCCACAGGATATCGGCAAGGAAACTTATGTGGGATGATATTAATTTTACTTTCCTTGAATCTCTTTTTCTTCGTCTTTGGCAGCAAATTGTTACCCTCTTCGATTCGCACTATCATCTATTGATTCAGCCTTTCAATTTGTTTGAAGCACAAATAATTCCAGCCCTTGTTTGAGCCTCATTTTGGGGAAAATGTATTTTAGAATAGTGATTTTTTTGGAGAATGCGTGGTTAAAAAATAAGAATTTTTTTTTTTTGATTTATGTGTAAAATTATTTAATTAGAGAATGTGTGATTGAAAATGAATTTTGAAAAAATTGAGGGATTGTTTTCTTTACCATTTTCAAGCCGTTTTCTGTTTTCGATTTTCCAAAACAGTGAAAACGCGTTTTTGAAAACAAGTTAAAAATTTACAAAGAAAATTCAAAACGACAAATTTGTCGTTTTTGGTATTTTTAGTTATAATCAAGCCAAAATTTTCAAAACGCGTTTTGAGTGTTTTCAAAACAATTTTTCAAAATGCCAAAAAGATCATATTTTCAACAATCTCAAAAGACTCAAAACACAAANAATTGAAAATGACAAATTTGTCGTTTTGGGTGTTTTCAGTTATAATCAAGTCAAAATTTTCAAAACGCGTTTTGGGTAAGCAATTTTTTAAAATGTCAAAAAGAACAGTTTTTTTTACAATCTCAAAATGGACACTCAAAACACAAAATTCTAAATGAATACAAAACTTAAAATATAAAATTGAAACACGAAGAGAGAACAGCCAATGAGTTTTTTAGAAAAATGGGTCTAAAACAAGGGCTCGGTAAATTGTTGGAATATCTTACACCAGTCTGTTTGGACAACGAAGAACCAAACTGCCAACCTGGGAAAAAAATCGCTGCAACTATGAAAGTAGAGAAGAAGAAGACAAAATGAACCGGCTTGAATTTCGCGAAGAACGCTGTCCTAAAAGTGTTATCTGCTCCTTCTCGTTGAATTTGATATGCTTTAGGGACTCTAAACAAATAGCTTTAGAGCATTATTTAAGCCTTAAACCAGACTTCAAAAGCGCAAATAGAATCTGAAAGAAGGAACAAAGAACTTTTGATTTAGGTTTTAGAAATTGATAGACTTTGATTCAGGAACTTGTGGATTTTTTTGTTACGATTTCTCGTTAATTTCTACTCATATTTATAGTTCAATTGCACAACAGCAATGCAGCTGCGCTGCCTCCGCTCCTTCTCATCCAATCCCTCTATTATTCAAACTTGTAATTTTGTATCAAAAGTCGACCAATTTTAATTTATTATTTAAGTGAAAATCATTATTTGGTGGATGAGAAATTAAACCGCTTAAATACGTGAATTATTGGAAAATTATGTAGAATGTTATGAAATATTCTAGAACCATTTGACTAAACGGTGTTTCTTTCCATATGAAATATTATGAACTTTTGAGATTATTATTTTCTAATTAGTGTTTCTTCATATGTAGAGACTAATTTAAATAATTATGTCTTGTTAGTAAAGTTGTATTACAATTATATAGAGATCCATGTATTTGGATTTTATTTATTCATTCATCTGTATCATCGCATAATGCACATTCATTTAAAATAATTTCTGTATTTATTTTGAGTCATGTTTCATATAAAGAGAGTTCAAAACATTGATAAGGTTAGTTGGTTTACGTAATATGGAGTGCTCCTATTGCAGTACGTTGTCATTGTATTTTGTGAGATGAATACCAAAAAATCGTTAGCATCCGTGTGGGACATAATTGTCGGACAAAGAGTTCAACTTTTGCTTCGATCAAATTTATATTCATGCATTTCTTATTTCTACTTCTCGTATTCGATTTTGGTAAGTCGAAATTCTAATCAATTTCACACACGTAAAAAGTATGTTATTAGAATATAATTTATGCACATTTATATTTTTACTAATACAGATATTCTCCAACAATAATTCCTAGTAGAATATAGTTGGATTTATTTTAAATATCATATCAAGAAAAGTATTTATTTTAAGTCAACAAGTCTGGGTTGGAATAAACATTTTCAACATGTCTGTTCTTGATTGTTCAGAACGCTCTTCTCTCAAGTCTACTATATTCTTCATTTGTCTGAAGCAAGCTAAACGATAATAAGCGTACTAATTATCTTTTTCAAATTTTCTGGGAAAATATAATTTTTGTATGAAAAAAATGATATACAAAGATAACATTTATATTTATTAGCGAATCTATTATTTTGTTTATTCTTTTAATCTTTTTGGTTTTTGGGACATGAACTTCACTCTTAGTTATATATTTTGCTGCAATTTTGGTTTATACTTTTAGTATTGTTTTGACAATTTTTTTAAATGTTAAATTCATATTTTAGTTTGGATCTACAATTTTTTTTCTCTAGCTTCATGACACTTACGATCGAGAACCTCTTCTATATCTACGTAAAACATGTTTCACTTCTTAGTTTAACTTTTAAGATGGTTGTAATGACAAAAACTTGCACTACAACAAAAATGGCATTTTACAACACTTAAATGGCAACATTTATTAATTGAGTGTTGCTAAAGGGTTTATTGCAACATTTTAATAAGTAAATCTTGTCATTAGTTAACATAATTGAGATTTGGCAACTTTTTTAAATGCATGTTGCTAATGTTACATTTTGCAGCATTTCTTCCTGTGACTGCCTTTCCTACCAAAAGCTAACCTTGGAGAAAAAAGTATTTATCTTCGTGTCTCAGGTCAAGATGAATTTATATCTATATAAGTATATTTAAATAGATATTTTTTGCAACATTTTTTAACTGTTGTTAAAAAATTGTTCTGCAACAACGTTCAGTAATTGCCGCTGAAATTCTTAATATATAGCATTTGGAAATAGTCATTGACTGTTTCTAAAAATGTCACTTTTCGCAATCTTTATTGATTGTTGTGAAAATTTTCATTTTTGCAACGTTTATTGACCGTTGTTAAGTTATAGTTCTATAGCAACATTCAATACATGTTGCTGAAACTCTTAATAAATAGCTTTTGCAACATTCATTAACTATTGCGAAAATACACTTTTCGCAACGTTTATTGACTATTGAAAATTCATTATTTTTGCAACAGTTAATGACTGTTGCAAAAATTCATTTTTTTTTTTTAATTTTAATTTTCAATATAAAAACCAATATAACCCGCCCACGTCACTAAAGCCTAATCGTTTATTTCTTTATCCCTCTCCCCACAAATCGTAGCCGTCATCGACCTTTCATCTTTCCACTTGCAAATGCCCTCAGCTCTCAACTGTTGTATCAAGCATCATGGTGACTTGCAAATGCCTTGAGATCTCACCTATTGTATCAATTTGTTTGAGAGAAAAAGGGATAACAATTGATAGGAGAGGATTGTGTCTACTTTCTTTCTATAACTAGAAATGTCCATGGCTCAAATTTCAAATTTCCTCTGCTATTACACTTTTATTCGAGGTAGCTCTATTTCTTCCCATTTTATAATAGGTACTATTCTTCGAGCTTCATGTACAACTATAACTACATTTTATTGTATACGTGTGTTTCCAGATGTTTTCGTGTCCGGAAAGAGTAAGTTCAAGTATTGGATTCTCCCACAAATTTGGAATGTCATTTGCAACCGATAAGTTATTAAGCACTTTAACGAGCTAATTATTCTTGAAATTGAGCGAATTTCTATTTACAATTATGTAATTATGGCTTTTGTAGGCTAAAATCCCAAATTGGAGGAAGAGAAAGCAAAAAGAAGGAAAAGGGACCAAAAGTGCACAAAAATATGACTTGGGGACCAAAGTGTACAAATCTCAAAAGTTTAGGAACCTTGGGTTCCAGTTTCTGGAGGGCATGATTGAAAGGAAAATCAAAATTTGAGACCAAAATGAACAAGATAAATAGTTGGGGACTGACATGCAATTACCAGAGGGCCAAGCTGCAAAAGTGAAAAAAGGGGTAAGTGGCCTAGGCGTAGGTTTTGTCACATATGGCGCCTAGGCACCCCAATACCGTCTGGGAAGGTGTTGTTCTTTTGCTTTTAAAATTCAAGGACCATGTTGCAATTATGGGGGACAATTTTTGGGCTTTTTTAAATTCATTTTGCAACCATTTCAACCTCATTCAACTCTTTCATCCCAAAAAAAAACAAACACAAAAAACCTTGATCTTGTGAAAGAAAGAAGAGTGGGAGAGAAGGAGGAAATACAAAGCAAGATTTGGGATTTCAAATGAAGATTCAAGATTTCAACTCTTCATTTCTTCAAGAATGTATTCAAGGATCGGGTTTCTTCTATTATCTTGTAAGGATCGGGTTTCTTCTATTATCTTGTATCTTTTCATTATTTCCTTCATTTGGTAATGGATTTCATCTCTATTTCCTTGTTTAAATTCTATTGTGTAATGGGCTAAGTGTTTAAAGTTGGGGTTTACGATTTAGCTCGACCGAAGTTTCATTAATATCAAAATATTTACCATTTAATGCTAAAGTTGCCATTGTTAGTGCATTTTTTTTTTTATTGTGTTCACATTTCCATCATTTATTTGGACAATAGATGATTGGGTTAGGTGGTTTGTACAATTATCGAGCGATTGTTGTACTTTCTAAACCAAAATAATTAATGCCCTCGATTGTTTTAGGAGATAAAGATGTACCCCTAATCCTAGGTGACCCATTGAGTCATTTTCACTACAATTTAATGTGGTTGATTGTGTTTTTATCAACATAGAGATATAGTGAGTAAAACTAATCAACTAGAGTTATTTTCATTTGAGAGAGGTAACTAACTAAAATTGGAAAATCAAGTCTAACATTGTGACTATGTGATTTACATTTCCGGTTTATTGAGATATTAATAAAACGACGGTCAAGTGATACCGTAAATCCCAACTCATTTAAAATCCAAAATCTTATCACATTCACAATTATTAGTTAAATTAAAATATAAAATTATTTTCTTTTTATTTCTAACTTAAAATTTTTTAGTTGTGTGCATCTTTATCGTTAATTTGAATCAATTATTGTGTAATTGGAAGAAACACTTTTCAAGGGATCGACTCGGACTTAACATCCACTTTATTACTTGAACGAACCTGTGCACTCGCAGTATGTAATTTAAGCAAATGAGTTTTTGGCGTTGTTGTCGGAGAGTGTTTTATTTCAATTGCTATCTTAGTTGATTATATTTATTTTTTTTTTTACAATTTTTAGTCTTTATTTTGTTGTATACCGTTTATATCTTTATTGTGAAATTGACTTCTTAATTTTGATTTCCTTAGGTCTTCGGTAGTGCATGCTTCGCTCGAGAAATTTTGATCTTTTCGAACTTGATTCGGATATTGAAAGGATGTTTTGAAGAAAGCGACAGGAATAAAAGGAATTAAGAAGGCAATAATTAATTGAGATGACCCAACAAGGAGAAAATGTGGAACCCAATGCTCAACTGAAAAATATTTCACGAGGTGTCGTTCCATTGGGTTTTGGTAACCAAGGGGGTAGGATTCAAAAGCCCGTTGTAAATTAGGAAGATATGCTATTTGGAGACTTCATGAACCCACCTATGTTAGAGAATGAATCAAGTATTGTCTACCCTTTATATGGACATCCAAATTTTCAACTTCGGCCTGATGTCATCAGTTTGTTTTCCAATACCATTCCATTTTATGGGAAGACTGATGAGAACAAACACTTTCGTGTTGCACGATTGATGGAGAATGTTGGCGATTTTAAATATGAAGGCGTGAGTGTAGAGACGATCCGGATGAGATTATTTGTTCATACCTTGAAGGATAAGGTAAGAGAGTGGCTTGAAACTTTACCACCCGAGAGTATAAATAGTTGGGCGGAATTTGTTCAAAAATTTACAACCAAATTCTTTCCACCCACACGAGTAGCCAAACTCAAGCATGATATAACCACCTTCCAACAATCCGAATTGGATAGCTTTTATGAGGCTTGGGGAAAGGTTTAAAGAAATGCTTCGAAAATATCCAAATCATGGAATCACAGTAGGGCAACAAGTAAATTATTTTTATGTCGGGTTGACTCCTTCTTGCTATTCAAATGTAGATTCATCATCTAATGGTTCAATCAAGAAGGGGAGTATTCGGAAAGCATATGATCTATTCGAGGTCACGAGTGAGCAAAGTGGCCGGATAGTGGTTTACAAAGAGGATTTGGTGGAGTTCGAGATGGTGAAGCCTTTTCAAAGGTTAAAGCAAAGATTAACTCCCTCGCAAAGAAGGTAGAAGGACTTTCTACATCTACCTCTAGCTCTCATTTCACCCATATGGTACAATCTCTACCTATTTGTGATATTTTTGGAGCCAATCACTGAAGCTCGAGTTGCCCATTGATAGGTAGTGGTTTGGCATCCACCGAGCAAGTGGCATATGCTCTAAACTTTCAACGCCAACAATCCTTTCTCTTAAACTTATAATTCTGGTTGACAAAATCATCCAAACTTCTCTTATGGGAACAATCAAAATGTGCTAAACCCATGGCCATAAGAGAAAAAGAAGGAAAGAGGCCATTACTAAGTTGTCAAATCATCAATTGCAATATCAAGAACGCAATGATGCCATTTTGAAAAACTTGGAACGTCAAGTGGGTCAAATAGCCAAACTTCTCTCCGAAAGGCAAAATGGGTGTTGCCTAGAAACACCGAAACAAATCCATGAGAGAATGCGCAAGCTATCACCACTAGAAGTGGGGTGCAATTTCCCGAAATCACGGTATTACGCCCAAAGGCTCAAACCGGCAAGGCACCAATTGAAGAAGATGGGATTGTGCAAGAACCGAATGAATTTGATGCCCAATTTGGTAAATTTTTGGAGGTGTTCAAGAAGCTATACATAAACATTCCATTTATTAATGCCTTGGCTCAAATGGCAAGTTATTCCAAGTTCAGGAATGACATTCTTTTCGACAAAAGAAAACTTTGAGAGAATGAGATGGTAATGCTAACAGAGGAGTGTACAGCTATTCTACAAAAACAAATTGCCTCCAAAAATTAAAGATCCAAGGAGTTTTACTATTTCGTGCACTACAGGTGATTTAAACTTTAGTAAAGCTTTATAGATGCTAACGGATGAGCGTAGTGCTATTTTACAAAACAAATTGCCTCCACAAATCAAAGATCCATGGAGTTTTACTATTTCGTACACTATTGGTGATCTAAACTTTAGTAAAGCTTTATGTGATCTTGAACCTAGCATTAATTCGATGCTTTTGTCAATTTTTAGGAAATTTTACTTGGGAGAGGCCAAGGCAACCACAATGTCTTTGCAATTGGCTGATAATTCTGTCAAGTATCCAAGGGGTGTCATTGAGGATGTCTTAGTCAAAGTGGACAAGTCAATCTTCGTAGCTAATTTCATAATTCTTGATATGGAGGAGGATCATGACATTCCTCTTATCTTGTGACGACCATTTCTTGCTATCAATTGAGTTTTGATTGACGTGCAAGAGGGGTAGCTCATCTTAAGGACCCAAGAAGAACAAGTTATATTCAATATCTTGAAAGCCATCAAGTGCCTATTGGAATCCGATTCATACCATCGAGTGGATGTTGTTGATCATGTGGTGACCGATTCTCTTTATGAGCTTTTCTAAGGATCCCCTTGAAACATGTCTTGTACATTCTTCAAGTACCAAGGATGGAGATCCCGAAGTTGAGCACATGACACATTATTTGGGGGCTACACCGTCTTACTTTTACAAAAGGGTACCATACTTTGAGGATTTGAAAAAGAACTCTTCAACACCACTACCATCTCTTCAACAAACACCTACACTTGAATTAAGCATGTTCCATCACATTTGAGGTATGCCTATTTAGGAGATACATCTACACTTCCACTTATCATTTCCAATTTCTAAAGTGATTTGAAGGAAGAAAAGTAATTCAGGTGTTGAGGGAACACAAAGAGACCATATGTTGGACTATTGCAGATATTCGGGAAATTAGGCCTTTACTATGCATGCACAAAATCCTTATGGAGGATGATTTCAAACCATCGGTGAAGCATCAAAGGAGGTTGAATCTGAACATGAAAGAAGTTGTGAGAGCCGAGGTAGTAAAGTGGCTTGATACGAGCATTGTTTATCCAATTTCAGATACTGCATGGGTGAGCCCCGTTCAAGTGGTACCAAAAAAAGGAGGTGTCACGGTAGTGGAAAATGAGAACAATGAATTTATACCTATAAGACCCGTGACTGGTTGAAAAGTATGCATTGATTACCACAAACTCAATAATGC
>CAIGRN010050595.1:2189-19422 GCA_903798345.1 Fraxinus anomala
AAAAAAAACGAGCCGGCTCGGGTTCGGCTTGGCTCGGCCCGCTAAGGCTAGGGCCAAAAAGCTCGGGCCGAGCCTCTTTTTTTGGCCGGGCTTTGCTCGGCTCGACTCGGGCCCAAAAAAGTTCGGTCAAAAAAAGTTCCAGTCGAGCCCGAGCTTTTTTTTGGGCTCGGACTCGTTGACATAGCTAGCTCTGTACGATGCCAATTCTCTGTTAAAAACATTCCAATCAAAAGATTGGGATATTTTTAAAAAATTTGCAGCTAAGTCATTCCTGTAATTGCACACCATGTCCCTCAAATTTCATCTTATACAATTTGGTCCTCAAATATTGTCTTTCATATCAATCAAGATCTTCATAAATTACATCCAAGGTCCTTCAACTTTATAATTTGTGCACTTTGGTCCCCAACTTCACAATTTTCCACGATTTTGATATTTTTTTTCTCCATTTTGCCTTGTTTTATTTTCTTAGGTGATTTTTACATAACAAAAGTAATAATTACATAATTGTGGCTAGAAATTTACTCCGTTAATCAATGTTTAATCTTATTTAGGTATTAAATAAGTGTACAAAAAAACACTCATCAACACCCCAAACTGATGCTCTTGCTTGTCCCGAGCAAAACTAACAATAATCACAATCATGCAAAATGAAATAAAGATCAACACATTAGAATTTAGCATGTTAAAAATATCAATTATATAAAATTACAAATATGCTCCAAATAATGTTAACAAAAATAATTTAAACATATCAAATGTTCGACCGGTGTATGTGTGCATAATCGCTTTCAATTATCATCTAAATTAGGAAAAAAGTTATAAAGATGGATAATTTTCAAATAGGTTCCAACCGACCCTTTTGTAGTCAAATATTTCCTTTCCCACTCATTAAATTCACACACTAAAATAGATATTTATTTTCTTGCCCCGAGTGTAAATCTAAAGGTTGCTATCAAATCATTCATTTCTTTTTCCTGCTTTTGTACGATTGGGCCTAATCGACAATATCAACTTCTAATTATGTGATGATTCTCCACTAGATGAGTGCTTCGACATTTAAGCTTATATTAAGTAATTCAAATTCACTAGTTATCTAAGCCCAAACATCAAATAAAGATGAGTGTTTGGCATTTAAGTTTATACTAAGTAATTCAATCCCACTAGTTATCTAAGCCCAAACATCAAATACAATTGCACAAAATCAATTTTTTCAATTAAAACTCATGATTGACCTTACACCCTTGAGCTTTCTTTTTTACCATTGTAGCGAGCTTTAGATCGATAGCTCCCCAATTGTTTGGACCAAAGGGCACTAGTTTCGAGATACCCCAATGGACTTAATAACTTGAATGAAAAAAAATTACGAAGTGAGACATAAGATTCAACAAGTGTAAAATCATGATTATAAGCACTACAAAACTAACGGAGTTTAGATCCTTAGCATATGGTTATTATCTAGCTTATACTTCACAAAAGGCGCTCCACACAATTTGTTTCAACATGCATGTAATCAAGATAATATCCTAGCTCGACCATTCCCAAAATTATCTCACAATATGGTTAAATGAAAGAGAAGGGAATGTAAGATTGATAAAAATTTAAACACAACTCACAACCTAGTTCAAGTAATTCAAAAACCTCTCCATCAATCAAAAGTTCTCACATCTAGATAACAATTAATCATGACTATTGTGCTCCAAGTAACTTGAACTCTCACATGGTCAAGCAAATTTTTGAAAAAAAAAAAAAATTAGGCACGTAGCATATTTGGTCATATCTCATGAATCAATAACAATTTTAAACATCAAACCATCCTAAGCCGACAAGACTATCTAATATACCAACACAATCTCTACAATTTAAGTACAATCACCCCCAAACTTCAACAACACATTGTCCTCAATGTGTAAAGAACATCATAAAAGAGAAGAGGTGATAACGAAACTTCCCCGATTGTATATTTGTGAAGAGGTATCAATGCTTGAATTGAACTTGTGATACTTTTGCTCCAATTTGCTCCCAAACTTGTTAGGAACCATGTATATCCATTTCAAAAAGTACCTATAAAAATAATAGTAGCTAATCAAATAAAAAAAAAGGAAGTACATAAAAGTAAATAAAAAGTTTAAAAGTTAGAAACTTGATATGCCTCCCAATAAGTGATTTTTATAGTTTTAAATCGATTTTGGCAATTAAATCACGAGCATCTAAAGAAGGCTTTGTATGCCTTGTCCATTTTTCTTCGTTTGATTTTATTCCACTCTTCATTATTTCTCCAAAGCTCAACATTGCTTCTTTCAAAATAATAGGACTTGCCTATTCCATCCAATACAAACTCAACTATGAAAACTTCTACCTCGTTATTGTGTTTAATCACAAAATTAATTTCTTGGCAATCAACTAAATCAGAAGAGGTAAGTTGATTTCCTCCTCATTGATTGCCATATCTTCATTTAGCTCTGTTGTGATTAATTTATAATTCTTTTCAATTTCTTCTTCAATAGTTGGCTCATCTTCGGAATGAATGATCAATCCGCTATCAAACTCCATGGGCAATGACAAGTCTTTTCTATTAACTCCGTCGAGTGGATTGTATCCGCATTGTTGAACCCAGTCCCAGTACATGTAATCTCCCATGAGCACACTGCTTTCATCCAATTTGATAAGTTCTTTGAAATATCTTTTCGTTCAATAGGAGATGACCATTTCCTACAAGTTTAATATTCTCATCCCAATCGTTAGGCACATAATCTCCCATGAGCATGTACTCCTCATTAGATTTGTCAATTACTTATTTTCGACACTTCAAGTATTTTTTAAATCCAAAAAATTTTGATGTGTGCAAATTAGTGTACGAAAACAAACATTGCTCAATATAATGCCTCGCGTAACAAATATCACAACTTAGATGTCCTCCAAGCATATCCTTATAGTCCTTATAGAGATTAGACATTACAAAAATTTTGTTACTTTACCAAGATTAGAATAAAGCAACTATAGTTGAAAAGTATAAGGAGAGAATACCAACACAATATATATTAAAAATATGGTGGTTAGCATAAATATACACAAATAAAAACAAACAAGTAAATATAAAAAATGTTAAAACTAAAATTAACTAAAGCGGTAATCAAAGTAAAAATATTCTTGATAACGACGCCAAAAACTTGTTTGCTATAAAAGTGTATATCGCAAGTGCAAAGGTCGTGTTCACACAATAAAGTTGAGTTTTTGAATCCGAGTTGTCAATCCCTCGAGAAATATTTACTTTCAATTACACAAGTTTAATCAATTTAATTTTAACAATTAAATTTAACACAATTAAATTTTATTTTGAAAAATAAGGAAAATTAAATAAATCCCTACAAATAAGAAAACATAAAAACTTGGAAAATTTTGGAGGAAAACTTGTTGTGATTCATGGTTTTGCTTAATGTTTCCTAATTAATTTCTCCACAAAGCCAATTAACAAATTACTTATTTACGATGTTAGATTCGATTTTTCAAATTTAGTTAATTACCTCTCTCGAGTAAAATTAACAATTATTGATTGATTTAACTGACTATATCTCTATGTCGATTAAAATCAAACAACTGTATTAATTTTTTTGTGAAAATAGCTCAATGGATCATGTAGTCTTATATGTATATTTCTATCCCCTACACGAATATAGAGTTTCTACTATTTGGTTTAAAATACACAATCTTCCCTCAAAAAATGTAAAAATCACTAAACATAATAATTATTGGTCACATAAATGAAAATGCAAGAAATATAATAGTAGATACACATGGAAATGCGTATTTTAACATTAAAAAACAAATATTTAACTCAATCTTAACTAGGTTAAATTTCAACCATAAATTCCAATATAAATATTTAGCCCATATTAACAATTGATAAAAAAGAGAATATTTATGGAAATATATTACAAATATGGCAAAACAATTGAAAAAATAAAAGTTTATAGTTAAAACTCTTTTCTTGAGCTTGGCCTTGACTTTCTCCAAATACTTCTCCACATTCCTTAATGTATTCTCCGTTTACTCTAGGTTTTACTCCAAAATACAAGAAAAATGAAAGAGAAAATGAAGAAAAGAAAAGAAAATGAAAAATGGAAAGGCAGAAGAAGAAAAATCCCAGGCTGCCAGTTTTTCTCTTTCAAAAACCATATTGAGAAATTGCAGCCAAGCCCCTGAAGTTTGAAGAGTGAACAAAATGGACCACGAGACCATTTTTTTTTTTTTAATTATAAAGGTGGCTTCTAGGAGCTATAAGGCGCCAATTCTCTGTTTAAAACTTTCCAATCAAAAGAATATTTTTACAAAATTGCAGTTAAGCCGTTCGTATAATTGCACATAAGGTCTCTCAATTTTGATCTCGTACAATTTGGTCCTCAGATTTTGACTTTCATATCAGTCAAGTCCTTCATAAATTGCTGTTTAAGGTCCTTAAAATTTCTAATTTGTGCACTTTGATCCTCAACTTCACAATTTTGCACAATATTGATCATTTTCTCCTCCTTTTTGCCTTATTATTTTTCTTGGGTGATTTTTACGTATGAAAAATAATAATTACATAATTGTGAGTCAAAATTCACCCATTTAATCAATGTTTAAGCTTATTTAGGTATTAAGTAAGTGTACAAAAATACACTTATCAGTAAGTACATGGGGTTACATACTATCAATATAAGTAACTTACTTATTTATAATATTTATAAATAAAAATTATTTATTATAAAACTTTTTTATTTATAAACTAATGAAGTTAATAGTTTTGGCTAAATTTTACTTGGGCCATAGATGAACAAATATACAAAAATATTAGTGAAAATTACATGGATTAAGTATATTCAACATCTCAATTCATAATTAAGAATTATAAGTTTTTTTTTTTTTTTTCAAAAATCAGATATAATTAAAATTTTAAATATTAATAATAAGATAATAAAATCAAATTAATTAACATACTCCCATTCCCTCGCCTCACTTACAAACCCTTAATTTGTCTTCATTCATTCATTCCTCTCCTTTCTCTATCTATATCTCACCCTTTCTGTCTCACCTATCCTATTAACTTCATTCAAATCTCTCTCCTGACTCTATACACTCTTCCTCACACATGAATTGTCGCCATCGGAAAGCGCCATCGTCGAAGACCGTCACTCTACCATCTTCGCTGTGAGCATTGCCGATAAAGTCATTCCTTGACTGCGAATGAAGCTATCTTGTCGACACTGAATGCTCAACTGTGCAGTGGTGATGTACAACAACGTCATCATTGTTGTGTAGCATTGTTGCGCACAACAACGATGTTACCGCTACATGGAACTCTGCATATTGCGCTTGCAACGGTCTAGATCGCGCTTGCAGTGGCACAGATCATGATGATGATGATGATAAATTTTTTGGTTGTTGGATGGGTGGTGGTGGTTTCCATGTTTTGGTGGTGTTGGGGTTTTGAGGTGATTTTTGTTGATGGTGGTGGTGTGGTTGCAGCAGCAGTGGAGATGAACGAATAGTGTTTGTGATCAATTATTTGAGTATTGTAACCAATAATATGGTTAATTTGTGACCTAAAAGAATGTGTGATTATGTCTAAATTTGGAATTGTAACTCAGAGTTGTGATAAACTAATTCGATAATTTGTGATTTGTGATCGATAAATAAATTGTGACCTATGAAATTTTTGGTTTGTGATCTTAAAATAAGTTGTGATATATAGATTTGTGATCGATAAATAAATTGAGAACTATGAAATTTTTGATTTGTGCCGTGAAATAAATTGCGACCTATAATTTTTTGATTTGTGACTGATAAATAAATTGTGATATATAAAATTTTTATTTGGTGAGATATAAAATTTTTATTTCGTGATCAAGAAATAATTTGTGACCAATTAATTCGATAATTTGTAACCAAATAGAATAGAACGGTGACCTTAATATATTTAATGAATAAAATATATTTCAAATTAATTATTGAAAATTATAAACGCGACTTGTAATTTTGTTGAAAAATTATTTCTTATTACATTCATTTCACCTTATGTTTTATGTTGTTTAGTATCTTTTTATTGCACATATTTGTGACTCCAGTGTACATAATCGATGAAATGGGGCATTTGTTTTCTAATTTCTGTACAAAATGATTTCTTGTTAACACTTGCATTATGTTTTTAAATTGCATTGCTGGCTTTCTGCTGCTGCTACTACTTTCTCACATTGCTTTGCTGCTGATGGTTTCCTTTGTGACATTCGCTCTAAATTATGTAGTCATGGTGCATTGGTTATATTATCTTGAATTCATGTTGTTTTTCCTAAAGCCATGGTTTTACTTATGCATTATGATACATTGATACACATGAAATTTGTACACGAGTCTAGAGTGGCATACAATTGTTACTATTGTGTTTGATCATTTTGTCCAGATGAGTCAATCACATTCTGATGTAGGATATGAGGATAGTAGGGATATCTATGAGGAGTTTGACGAATTGTTTGAAAGGGTGAATAACTCAACCTTTGAAAAATTGCATAAACTTGACTTAGAAAAGGAAAGTTTAGAGGTCAAATTTAAGCATTCAATTAGTGGATTGAATGAATTAAGGGTTGAGAAAGAGTTCCTAGAAATTAAGGTTAAATCTCTTATATTTGATCTTGAAAAATCGAATACCCAACTTCAATCTAAAAGATCACCTAAAATTTTTTTACTTTAATATGATAGGTTTGAATAAAATAATTGAAGATATAATAGGTGTAAGCTTTAATGAAACACATTCTTAGACTGCTTCTTTTTCAAAAAAATAAAATTGTACCTGCCTAAAAGCCTAAGGCTTAAAGCTGGAGACCTAAAGTTACTCCTTGGTTCATCCCCACGTGTTACCATTGTGGTAATGTAGGACACATAAGACATAAGTATCGCGAGCTCTTGAATAGGAACAAGACCAAGAATGTAGGTGTCCAAGAATCGAAATCATTTGTGCAATATAGATTTCCTCCACTTAAGGTTCAAAATATAAAACCTATGGTTATTCCTGAATTTGCTCCTACATGTCATAATTGTGATGAGTTTGGACACATAAGACCTATGTATCACAAAATTTTGAATAAGAATAGAAGTTATAATATCTCTGATCGAGTTGACTTCCTTACTAGTTAGGTTAGTCATGCGATAGAGATGTTAACACAATTAACTAGGATTAATTTTGCTTTTAGAAAAGTCCGGGTTAAGAAGAGTGATCTAATATATTATGAATTTGCACGGTGCTCTTAAAGATAAGAGCATTGGTGTGCCTCATTGATTAAGCATTTAGGTGCATGCATCTGCTTTATTCATGATATTTACATATTCATGCATACATTCTATTTTTTTTTAATTTTCTAGTGGATTTTAAAAAAATATTTAATATGATAGGTTTGAATAAAATAATTGAAGATATAATAGGTGTAAGCTTTAATGAAACACATTCTTAGACTGCTTCTTTTTCAAAAAAATAAGATTGTACCTGCCTAAGGCTTAAAACTGGAGACCTAAAGTTACTCCTTGGTTCATCGTGTTACCATTGTGGTAATGTAGGACACATAAGACATAAGTGTCGCGAGCTCTTGAATAGGAACAAGACCAAGAATATAGGTGTCCAAGAATCGAAATCATCTGTGCAACATAGATTTCCTCCACTTAAGGTTCAAAATATAAAACCTATGGTTATTCTTGAATTTGCTCCTACATGTCACAATTGTGATGAGTTTGGACACATAAGACCTATGTATCACAAAATTTTAAATAAGAAGAGAAGTTATAATATCTCTGATCGAGTTGACTTCCTTACTAGTTAGGTTAGTCATGCGATAGAGATGTTAACACAATTAACTAGGATTAATTCTGCTTCTAGAAAAGTCCAGGTTAAAAAGAGTGATCTAATATATTATGAATTTGCACGGTGCTCTTAAAGATAAGAGCGTTGGTGTGCCTCATTGATTAAGCATTTAGGTGCATGCATCTGCTTTATTCATGCATACATTCTATTTTTTTTTATTTTATTTGTATACTTATTTATTGTATAAAAATAATTAAAAATAATTTTTTTTTGACATATTAATATGTGATCAAGTACTTATATAATTTCGAATAATAAATAAAGTTTTCATTAATTTTATTTAGAACTTACTTTGAGTACTTGGTATAGGTTATTACATATACAAAAGTACTGTACGCATTAGACTCTTGTGAATGGATTTTGGGATTTGGGATGTCGATCATTTGTATGGTGAATTGACTTTGAATGTGGAATGACATTTAAATTAGTTAACCTAAACTCTAGTATATACCCTTAAAAGAAAGATTACTATTGAGTTTCAAGGAAAGTTTTTTGAATTACATAAAATATTGTGAGATAATCTTATACTTTTCTTCGTAACCTATATGACTTGAGTGATTAAGTCTGTAGGATATCTTAATACCTGGTGACCTATAAATCATCTGAATTTGGAGTTATCGGCCTAAAACTTGTTATAGGGGTCATGTTGAAAACTTAATGAAGAAAAATCTGTACATAAAATTTGAAAATTAAAAAAAATATATACATATATATGTGCTCACAAATAGAAGGAGAAAGAAATAAATTATACAGTTAATTATGAGTTCTTTAAGTTACAAAGGTCCTAGTAATACTAGGTTTGACTTCATATTTTGAAGAATATATTCATTCGCCAGAGATTTTTGCATGTCATTTCCTATTAATTTAAGGTTTTGAGACTTGTTTATAGGAGTTTACTGACATTTTTCACACATGTGTAGGTTATACTATCTACTCCATCTAGATTTAAAATATATTATGTGGAAAAAAAATTATTTGTTTATGAACTATGCATGTAAACGTAAGCAAAATACTATTTATGATGATAAAGTTGAAAATCCACAAAAAAATTCAAAAATAAGTTGGTCCCAAAATTGAATTTTTTTTACAGTCCTATTATATGTTTTTATATAATTTTTGCACCATTATATATGTACATATTTTTACTCATTATTCTCTGGATTTTACATGATTATTACTTGCCTTTCATTTGTTATTCGTGATAAAAATAATGAGAGATTTGTATTTATTTCAGGGCATTGAGTATAAGAGTTGGGAAATGTGTATTTATTTTAAGGAGTTGAGTATATGAGTTAGGGGGAAAATTTTAAAAATTTGACATAGGGGAGTAATTTGATATATTTGCTGGAATTTTATTATTGAAATAGTGTTGTGTTTTGTCTATATTGATATAAGATTCTATAATATATTTTTAAGTTTATAATTCACACGATTTTGCATGTTTCGGTGTTACACATTTTATTATGTTGTTTTATTTAACATAGTTATATGATCTTAATTTTGTTAGTTTCCTCTTACTTTTCATGTGGTATTGTGGTTTCGTTTCAGGAAACAGGTTGACCAGGTATTGAAGAAAAGTTTGGGAATTAAGTTTTTGGTAGTTAGGCTGTTTTAGATTGACTTTAAAGTAAATGATTTTGTCACGGAATGCCAAATGGGAAGATTGTTAAGTCCAAATTATATAATTGACAATTTCTAAATTTTAAATGGTAATTTCTTTAGTCAAAATCATGTCCTAGTTGAATTGTATTAGTACGGAGTCGCGCACTTACTTGAGCATCGCAGGAGACCAGGGAATGACAATCAATTCAACAGAAAAGGACCTCAACTCTTCTTATATATTCTGACACTGGGACGCCTGCTCCAAATTTATCAAGTTGTAATCAAAGTCAAAATATGAGTTATTGAGTCCTAATTATAGCAAAATAGTTAAGGATTGGTAGTATAGATCTTGAATGACTCCAAGATGTCCAAGATATCCAAGAAGATCACATATGATTATTGGAATACAATTAGAAGTCAAAGAAGTGTAAAAATGTTGCACAAATCATGCTCTAAGTTCTCAGTAACTTGCAATGCATTTTTTTTTTTATAGAGAAAGCATTGAAATTTAGATAAGGCTATATTAGAAAAATTATAGTCTTTTTGAATTAGCTTTTCAATGCATTTTAAATAATCTCAATCGGATATCGAGAGAGAAAGTTATAAAGAAAATATTAACGATCGCTCAGCTGCTGCTCGCCTGTCGCTCGAGCGGCTGGGTTATTCAAGGAATAGTAATATTCGATTCTCAAGTTGATCCTGAGTTTCTTTTCAACCCAAACACTACCCATTGTAAATATGCAGCCCTATGAACCTTCCAATGGGTGCTGAATCATATTTTTCCATAGAGATCAATACTTTGATGATCCAAAACATTCTTTGATTCCAAGATTCAACAACCATATATTAATTGATCCATAAATTCTTCCAAAACATATTTTGTTGATCAAGTCATATTATTTCATATTAAACCATAAGATCAAAACATAGAAGTGTTTTTGATCAAACACTAAATTACCTAATCTACCAGAGATAAACGATATCAGGGATCTTGAGTTGGTGCAAAAGCATGCAATCTAGGAGGGCTAAGGAAATATACCAGGGGTCAGGAGCTGGTGTGAGGAGCACGCAGCTCAGAAGCACTAAGGTGATATTCTAGGGGTCGAGATCTGGTGTGAAGAGTACGTAGTCGAGTAAGATTAAGGGTGACTACAGGAAAAGAATGTCAAAATGGACTAAAGGTTAGTCGGGTCTGAACCATACTATAAGTTATTTCGTTTATAGTGGATTATTATCAGATAAAGTGCCCAGGGTTTTTGATCCTCTATGAAGGGTTTTCTTCACTATCAATTTGGTGTTCTTTACTGATTTCATAATTGAATTTGTGGTAATTCAACATAGGATAAATTAAAGTTATTGATTAACTATTTATAACACAATTAAAAAGTGATTTGTTGTTTTTAATTGTATAATTTCGCACGTGTGTCTAAATATTCTGATCTTTTTAGATGACGAAGAGTACTAAACTACAACTTAAAGTTTCCACTTTGAGTTATCTAGTGGGGGCGAACAACCGTTTGAATTTCCTTTAATAGTTTTTAAGAGAGTTCCCATGACATGTAAGAGGTGGTGTTTTTTATTAGTATAAATATCTTTGCCTTAAATATGACAACAGTTTTTTAGAAAATTTCCCATTAAATTAAGAATGTGGTTGGCTTCCGATAACAATTAATGTTTTGCCACATTAAGATATATTTAGTGCACGAATTAACAAGCTTATGTTGATCAAAAGTTGATGAAGAACAAGAAATAAGAAAATCAACAACAAGATGATTATTATAAATCGCTGTCCTCAAATGATATTTGTCATCACTGAGTTAAATGGTTGAAGGCTTTTAAGACAAATAGTTTGTAAGAGTAATCAAAACCTTAATTCAAGTTTGAATCAAGCAAAACAAACTTTGGGAAAGAAACTAAATAACATATATACAAAACTTGGTTTGATCTTTTGATTTGGATATAACCGAATCAATATGATCTTTGTGATATAGTTTTAATCATTAAAACCAACCTTATATATAGTACATTAACCATTATGTATGGAATGGTGCCAAAAACAAGCGAAAAAGATGCGAAGCTTGCCAAAACGTCACCAAAATTCAAAAATCAACGATCACATTTTTTGTATTCGTTTTGCTTCCAATTGATTTTTACACGGTTGATCCACATATATTCATCTCAATTCACATCCCTCACTGTATATCTTGAAAAATATCCAACAATCCCCTACTTATTCAAATATAAAATGAGTTCAAACTCAAGTTTAACGATACTTATGAATAAAATATAGATATCTTTCGATTTGAATCTAACCCTAGTGTAAATCTCACAAAGTAATCATCGAAATTCAAGGTAGCATGAAAGTTTTGAACCTATTATTCCTTGTGATCATACTGGTGAATTCACACACACAAGCGTCAAGTGTTCCAAGTTCCACACAATCTCCTTTAATGCTCTTATGACCATACACTTTTCCTATTCATAAAATTTTTAGAAAGAAATTTCAACTCTCTATTGAGGCGGCACGACCTCGAAGTTTATATAGGTAAAGTTCTTGCAATAACTTTGTTTCTTTTATAGATACTTGATTCACCTATCTAAACTTTATTAAGAATTACAGAAATTCAACTCTCTTATTCGTGACAACTAGCAATTATAAACTTTGAACTTGAAGTATACTTGTTAGTATGGTAAGGTTTAAAAGAATAAATAAGTAATGAATCTATTCACTTATCGAATGACTTGTTGTTATCCTTTGAACCTGAAGTATACTTGTTAGTATGGTCAGGTAGGATTGCTGTCATTGGTGGATTTAATTACGGAGTTTTAACCTTATCCTACTAGTTGTAGTTAGCACTAATTTCCTTGTGAGCAATTTAGTGAATGAATCAACCAAATTCTCATTTGACTTCACATAAGTTAGAGAAATTATTCTATCTTTGATTAATTTTCTCACATAATTATGTCTTAAACTCATATGTCTAGACTTATCATCATACACTTCATTGTATGCTCTAACTAATGTGAATTGACTATCACAGATGATAGATATTGAAGTAATGAGATTTCATACATTAAAATCCCTAAGCTATTCATCTTCTTTTCCAGTTTCAGTCAATGCCACAAATTCGGATTCCATAGTTGAGTGAGTAATAAACGTTTTTTTCTTGGATTTCCAAGAGCCCGCACCTCCTCCAGGTGTAAATACCCAACCCGAGGTTGATTTATTTTCATCAACACTAGATATCCAACTACCATCGAAAAATCCTTCTAAGATTGTCGAAAATTTAGAATATTGGAGACTTAGATACTTGGTTTTCTTCAAATAACCAAAAACCCTTCCGATAACCTTCCAATATTCTTCACTTGGATTGTTAGTAAGCCAACTAAGTTTACTAGTTGCAAATACTATGTCGGGTCTTCTACATTGCACAATATACATTAGACTCCCAATAGCACTTGCATACTCAAGTTGTGCAATAACTCTTCAATCATTCTTTACAAGTTTAAAACTTGGATTGAATGGAGTGTTAGCCTCTTTAATGTTCAATTGATTGAACTTATGATATCCACTTGACCAATATCTTTCATTTTGAATGTGGTAGATAGAAACCTCCTTATTTCTTTTATACTTTGCACTTGATTGCTCACAGTCAACATGTCATCGACCTATAAATAAATGAGCACTACATAATTATCACAAACTTTGGAATATAAACATTTATCACTATTATGTTTAAATCCAGATGACATTATTGTTAAGTCAAACTTTTCGTACGTGCTTGTTTTAATCTATATAAGGATTTTATTAACTTGTATACTTTATCCTCATTGCCAAAAAGAATAAAACTTTTTAATTGTTCCATATAAACCTCCTTATTGAGATCTCTGTTTAAGAATGTCGTTTTAACATCTTTTTGATATATATGCAGATCATGGATAAAAGCTAAGGCTAATAAAATCCTAATAGATGTTATTCGTGCAACTGGTGCATACGTATCAAAAGAATCTATTCTTTTTTTTGGTCGATACCCTTTGGCCACTAACCAATCTTAAAGGTATTAAAAGTACCATCCACATTGTATTTCCTTCTAGATACGCATTTATAGTCTATTTGTTTTGATCCGGGTGGTAAGTGGACTAATTCTCAAGTGTTGTTTGATATTATTGAATCAATTTCATTATTTATAGCATCTTTCCAAAAAATACTATTTCTATATGATATTCTTTCTCGACAAGTTTTAGGATCGATTTCCATTTGAAGAATATATGGAGTAGTTCTTGTGACACTCTTCTCATCTTCCTTAACCAATTAGAAAAAAATAAGTTAAGAGTCAAATTAATCTGGTCCTAGCACTTTCTCCTTTCGAGCTTTTGCTTCTACGAAATTATCTTGTTTCAACATCCTCGAAAGATGTTTCTACTTGTGATATTGTAGAATTTAGAATCTCCACTTTAGGTTCCTTAAAGAATTATTATCAGAAGATAACATATTCTCAAAGAACTCAACTTCACAAGAATCAATACTAACAATGGTTTTCAAGTTTAACAAACGATATATCTTGCTATTTTGGGCATATGCTACAAAAGTGCATTTTATCCCAAAACTCAATTTAGTCCTTTTAGAATTAGTGTTCTTACTATAAGCAAGAAACCTGCACACTTTGAAATAATCAATGTTTCGTTTTCTTCATTTCCACAATTCGTAGGGAGAAACCTTAAATATTTTAGAAGGAATCCTATTAATTATGTGATACGCACTTAATTAAGCTCCACCCCATAAGTTAGATGGCAACTTAACATTTAATAACATATTATATATCATCTCGACTAGTCTCCTATTATTTCTTTAAGCCAAACCATTTTGTCCGGGTGTTCTAGATAAACAACATTGATGTATTATGCCACATTGTTCACAAAAGAGATTAAATTCAGTAGAGAAGTATTCACATCCCCTATCACTTCTAAGAATTTTAATCTTTCTATTTAATTGATTTTCTACTTTGACTTTGCACATCTTAAACATATTAATGACTTCATCCTTATGTTTTATCAAGTAGATATAACAAAAAACATCATTTCGGAAAGTACAAGATTGCCCAACTCATATGTGAACTTAATTCCGAATTTTCCCAACAAATCACCACTTATAAGATTTTTATTCATAACTGGTACACGTAAGACATTTATCAATGTGATCTTCTTGTCGAATGTAAATTGTAAGTTTAAGCTTTTTCTGCTAACTACCTTTGACTGAACTTCATTTCTCATCTGAATGTGTTCATCATCCACCACATGATAGATTTTGAAAAAAGAATATATCATGGCACACATGTATAGTGTCACAAGCAGTGTTTTAAAATGTGTAAGCTTTATGAGCTTAAACGAGTCTAATCGAGGCTTATGCGTAAAAAATGTTTTCTTATTTTTAATATTATTTTAAAATTTTAATTATTTAAAAAATTATTTAATGATTAAAATAATATATATCAAATTTCTAAAATTATAAAATACTATATTTACTTAATAATTCCAACCATTAGTCAATTATACAATTTTCAAATTTTCAAAATGCAAAAGTTAGAATATTTCTCACAATTTCGATTTTCAATTAGACAAGCCTTATTTAATATATTTATAGGAACTTCAAAATTATTTAATGATTAAAATAATATATATGAAATTTCTAAAATTATAAAATACTATATTTACTTAATAATTCCAACCATTAGTCAATTATACAATTTTCAAATTTTCAAAATGCAAAAGTTAGAATATTTCTCACAATTTCGATTTTCAATTAGACAAGCCTTATTTAATATATTTATAGGAACTTCATACATACTTTTGGAGTTTGCAACAAAATAAACGAATCTCAAAATCAAAATTACATAATTTAGATAATACCATAGCTTAAATCTTATTTAACTATTTAGATAAAGTTATTTTTACTTTTGAAAGATAAAATCTTTTAAAAACTTGAAATTAAAGTCAAATAAAAAGTTTCTTTTAAAAAAAGGGAAAAAAAAAATTAATAAAGCCCCATTTAGGGAAGACAAAAGAGAGGAAGAAAAAAATTTAACCTTTGAGGAATTGGAAAAAAAAGTTTCTAAGCGCGAAGCGAGGTGTTTTGCCAGAGTTTCGAGTGTAGACGAGATTTTTAGAACACTGGTCACATGTATTATACCACCATTCGTGAACCTTTCCTTTGACATAATTCACAATGCTCACGGTATCAATGTTATTGTCAACAAAGTTCGCTTTGCTTTTTCGCATTGGTTGTTTACGATATCTACAATCCAGAGTATAATGTCCGAATTTGCCCAACACATAACACGAAACTTTGAATTTCTTCTTGTTCTCGATATCTTAGGATTTGAGGATTTTTTCTTCGTGAAATTCTTGTTGTGTTTGTTTGGATGTTCCATTGCATGGGTTTTGGAAGTGCCCTCGTGAGAATGTACATTCACATCTCGTATCCTTGACTCTTCCTCAATTTGAAAATTCTTTTGAATCTCTTCCAAAGAACAATCTCGAGATAAAAGAAGGATATTGGGAAGGTCAGAGATGGCAATTTTCACAATGATCGTACCAACTTGGAAAGTTTCAGGAAGATCAATCTTCACAGCTTTCATTTTATTGATTATGACTTGCAACTCATGAATTTGTCCAAAGACCAAAAATTTGAAATCAAAACACTTAGAAATCAGAAACTTTTTGGTACCTTCTTCCTCGGCCTTGTATTTGGTTTTCTGCGATTCTCATGTTTCCTTTGCCGATGTGTTATTTGTATAGAGATCATAGAGGTGATCAGATAGAGCGTTCAGAATGTGTCATCTACATATTAATTCATCTTCTTCTCTCTTCTATCTTTCCGTCTTTATTTCGTCGGTTTCATTCGGGGTTGTTTTCGATAATGGTGCCAAGTCTAGATCCAAAATGTAGATCTTCAATGTTATAAGAAGAAACTTCAATTTGTCCTTCCATCTTGTAAAGTTCGACCCATCGAATCTATTAAGCTTTACAGTATCTTGATTTATCATCTTTGTAGTAGTCATGATTGTCTCGTTCTTCATGTTGAAAATGTCGTTTGAAATTGTTGATCAAAAGTTGATTAAAAACAAGAAATAAGAAGATCAATAGCAAGATGATTCGCTGAAAATGGAATGTTTCAACACAATTATGAATCACTGTCCTCAAATGATATTTGCCGCCGCTAGGACAAATACTTGAAAGCTTTTGTGATAAATAGTTTGTAGGAGTAATCAAAACTTTAATCCAAGTTTTAATCAAGCTAAGCAAAACTTGAAAAATGAACTAAAGAACAAATATATAAAACTTGGTTTGATCTTTTGATTTGAATATAAGTGAACCAATTTGATGTTTGTGATATATTTTCAATCATGAAAACCATCTTTACATATAGTACATCAACCATAATGCACGAAATGGTGCCAAAAACATGCCAAAAAGGTGTGAAGCTTGTTAAAATGTCACCAGAATTCAAAAGCTAACGGACACATTCTTTGTATTCGTTTTGCTTCCAATTGATTTTCACATGGTTGATCCACGTATATTCATCCCAAATCACAACTCTCATTGTATATCTTGAACAATATCCAACAGCCTAGGTCTAATCAATTGGCAAAATGCACTATGCATAATAAATTTAGATGAGCTTAAAAACTAATCATGTGCTATAATTTGTTATTTTGAACCTCAAAAACCAAATGTTTCTGTTGATTA
>CAIGRN010050598.1:0-16919 GCA_903798345.1 Fraxinus anomala
AAGTACTTTCTCATTCCTTGGGATTAGGTGTGTAGTTTGATCTTGATATGACTTCCAGTTAGCAAAACACATCTGCCGCAATACCCTTTAGTAGGGTTCTGTGAATTTAGCCAGCACCATAGATAAATATTTCCCACATTCTGCCATAACAACCCTAGGTAGAATCTTAATTTATAGCTTAATAGTGTGTACTAGCTAAGCTACGTGTTAAAAGTTTACTTATAAGTAAATAAGTAATTATATTGGGGTGAAAGCTGAAAATCAGTAGCAGTATTAGTAATTTTTGTAAGAGTAAAGACAGAAGAAAATATCCAAAGATGTTTGGGAACTAAAAGCTATTCAAAAACAACTTTTACTTATTTCTAAGCTTATCCAAACGAGTGCGCAGGAGGATGGTTGGATGACCATGATGTCTATAGAATTGTTTTCACATTAATTGATGTTGCACATGATTTCAGACTCTTAACAAATTTTGTTATCCACTTGCAGGTGGCATCCTGGGATAGCTACATAGGTGTCGCATCTTTCCTAAAATGGGCACCTCGTAGAGTCATGTTCGCTGCTGCATCTTCGGTACTCACTTTTTGGATTCCGAACGACAGTAAGACAACCACGGAACCTGGAGCTTTGCATCCCGAAATGGGAAGTCAACCCGAGCAAATTACTCTAAAATGAAATCTTAATCCTTTGTTTTATTTATTTTATTACTTTTCGGATTTGCATACTCTTCTTCACTGTGCTTTCTCCTCTTCTTCCACTTCGACTAGGAGTCCTTTTTGGGTGATTTCTCGACTTGATCTCATGATTTTAAAATTTGAAG
The DNA here is from genome assembly GCA_903798345.1 of Fraxinus anomala. Lineage (NCBI taxonomy): Eukaryota > Viridiplantae > Streptophyta > Magnoliopsida > Lamiales > Oleaceae > Fraxinus > Fraxinus anomala. The sequence continues at coordinate 821 of CAIGRN010050598.1, forward strand.
TCTTAAGAGTCGTTGTTCATACATCTAGGGAAATCCCAGCTCGGTACTTAAGTTGGTTTGGTTAATATACTCGGATTTGCAGGCAACTTTTTTCATGTAGGCCTCTTTTGGTCAAAGCAAAAATTGGTACCTTCCAAGTTTTCATTTTAATGCCTGCTTTATGGTTCAAATAATCGATTGATCGCATGATTGCTATTTTATTTTCTCCCGAGGCGTGTTCAACTCGACAAGCGTCAAGATGGTCCAGTACATACTCAAGTTCTCATATACTTCTAGTAGATGTTCATTTTACAAATGAATTTTTCCCCCTGTTTGGTTTAAATTAAAAATCTTGATAAAAGTTGATAGAATGTGTGATTGAAAAGTTATGGGTTTCATAAAATGTTCGATTAAAATTTAGTTGTTGATTTTAACTTAAATTATAATCAAATTTTTAGTTGTACGAAACAGGGGCTATATGTGTTTATAATGCTTTATTCTTCAACGAAAAAGAGTGGATTGGAAATAAAACGAAAAGAAAAGGAGAAAAATCATAAAGTTAAAGATGAAGCCCTTTAGTTCTATTCCATCAATTTTTGTGACTATCAAAATTACTACCCAAGTAAGGGTGGGATTGATGTCTTAAGCCCGTCAAATCAGTCCAATAATAATCAATATGGATTGGGCTCACCGGTGGGCCATTTGAGTTGAATTTGCGTCATGGGCGGCTACAAGGGCCCCTAAAGTTTTGATAAGCTCGTTAATGCGTTAAATGGGGGTATATAATTTGATGAGAAAATTACCTCAAATCATACCTTTTAACTTCAAATTTCATTAATCAGATGATAAAGTTATTCTTTCAAAAATTAGCGTACCCCATCCCACCTGATTCAACATCAAAACCCATCATAACTTTAATTCATTTTCCTCCCCCAGTCGGAAGTTCACTTCTCTAACTGCTACATTCCATAGGTGGGCGACAGTGATGCGTACGCATAACGGCGATAACCGCCACTGTGCATCGCAGGAAGCCGCAAATGTGCATGTTGAATTTGGACAAGGCTACTTCAAGAAGAATTGGAGCCCTTTTATTTAGTTTTCCAAGGCACTTTAAATCACCTCAATCAAGTATCAGAATGGAAAGTTATAATGAAAATACTGACTACTGATTACCTTGGTGCTCGAGAAGCCCTGTTACATGGTGAAATCCTATTTAATGATTTTTGAGTCATATTTCACCCCCAAACACTTCCCATTATGAATCTATATGCCCTAGATCGTTCCAAAGGCGTGTTGAATCATTCTTTTATTATAGAGATCATATCATTGAAGATCGAACAACTCATCCAAAAATCTCTTGATTCAACCCCTTATTGATTATTCATAAATTCATCCCAACAGTACTTTGTTGATCTAGCCATAATCCTCCACATTCAACCAAATATTAAAACACAGAAAGATCGTTGATCAAATACTAAACTCGACTTTCACCAATATGGCTTTGGAGAAGAGGTGTTTGGAGTTTCAGCACGAAAGAACGAGGCTTGTTCTTGGAGATTCAAATAGGAGAAAAGTTGCTCAGAGTTCTAAGAAGTGCAGGGCACACAATCAACAGAGTTCATTGGTGATTTACAAGGTAAGTTGTCAGAGTCAGCTAAATTTTAGCAGTGTTTGGACTAGTTGTAAGTTAACTTTTCTAGTGGATTTTTATTGACAAATTTGTTAGAGATTTTTTTGATCCTTTCGAGAAAAGGTTTTACTCCATGATCATATATGGTATTATTTATTACTATTGATCTAATGTTATGTGATTGTTTGAATATAGGATTAATTGGATTAGTTAACCTTAATTATTTAGAAACAATTAATAAGTGACTTGTTATATTTATTTGGTTAACTTCGCACGTGGACGTGGGTCTAAATAATTTGAACTTTTCACAGTTTAGTTAAAAAAGTTTCTTATAACTATATAAAATCAGACATTATGAGCCACAAATTACTTTTTTTTTTTTTTGTTATGGATTATAGTTTAGAAAATGATGTTGTAAGAAAACCCCTTATTTAGACTTTATATAAAATAGCCTTTTCAAAAAACTAATTTCAAATATTATTATTAGCTACATTGGTAAATTAATAAATCATTCCTAGAATTGTTGTGCTCTGGTATTAAACGAGAAGCAAATGAAGCGACCCATGCCCTTGCTTAGCAGGAACTATGTGAGTTTTAGTATAGTGTGGATGAATAAAGCACATGATTTCACTTAAAAAGTTAACATGTCTTAAATATGTTTGTTTTGTCATTTACGATACAGAAGTTAAAACATTTTGGCTAATAACGTAGAAGTTACTTTTAAACAAGTAAATTAATTTATTTAACTTTTATAAAACAAACTTTTCACTTATAAGCAAATTGTTTAGCCAAGCATTCAGATCAAATTAGATAAAAATATTTAACAACCAACCTTTAAAGATACACTTTCAAACTCGTGAAATTCTTTAAAAAATCAGTTGACGTTAATTAAATACGTAAATATCACAATAAAATATAATTCATAGTCACAATTACGTACTAATCACAATTACAAAATGTAAAAAAGACAGCAAATGTGGACCACAATTTCAAATTTAGTCATAGATTACAGATTTTTATAGGTTACAATTTATTTATCAATCACCAATTATCAAATTAATTGATCAGAACTTAATTATCGATCACAAATTATTAAATTAATTAGTTACATATTATTAAATTAACATGTCACAATAAACCAATTAACTGGTCACACATTACCCATCATCTCTCCCACCTCACCTCACTCGCATTCCACCACAGTTGGCACTACCCAAAACGCCATCACTGCCTTAGATCCACAGACCACGACCACGACCACGACCACTACCTGCACCAGCAACCATCGTCATCTCACCACCTATCGCTGACCACCGCAATTGCACCACCATCACAAGCAAACAACAACCACGCCACCTCACCACTTATCGCCACCACCGCAATCGCAACACCACCACCATCTAGATCGCACCACACAGACACAAAGATCGCAACAACAATCACTATCACCAATAACCATCATCCTTGCCGCAATTGGCACCATGCGGTGCTTTGTAGTTATGACGCACTACAGATCGCTGCAGCACTGTGTAGGATGCAACACTTTTACACTTCTTTGAATTCTAATTGCATTCCAATGATCATATGTGATCTCTTGGACTCCTTCAAGACCTATACTAGCAATCGCAACTCTTTGACTTTAATTACATTTCAATTAACCTAGTTTTGGATATGGATAAAGCCAATGACTATTAGGACTCTAACAAACTCCCATTTTGGTATTTCGTGACAAAATCCTTTTATTTCAAAGTCAAAATCGACAACCCCTAACAACAAACTATCCAATAAATCAAATTCCAAAATTTACTTCAACATCTTGTCAACCAATTTCTTGAAACGCGTGAAAACAACAATACCACATAAAAAGTAAGAGGAAACTATGATAACAAAAAATAATTAAGTTATATAAAACAATATAAGTAAAATATGTGTAACACCAAAATATGCAATATTGTGTGAATTACTAATTTAGAAATATTGTATAGAATATTAATATTGACAAAGAACAAAACACAATATTAATATTAAAATTCCAACCAAAATTAACAATGGCTCCCCCTAAATCAAATATCAATAAAAAAAATTTAAATTTCTCAAATTTCTCCCCCCTAACTCATATACCCAAATCCCTGAAATAAATACTGATATCTCTCCCATTCTGTCACGAATAATAAAGGAAAAGACAAATAATGAGCATGAATAACATAGAGAGAGATGAATGAGTTAAAAAACAATATAAACATGTACAATTATACAAAATTATGCAAAACATATGATGAAATAATAAAAATTTTCCTTTTTGAAACACTGTTTTTATTTCTCTTGGATTTTAAATGTATCTTCATGAAAAGTTATTTGCTTGCTTATACATGTATAATTCATAAATAATAAAGTTTTTCCACATATCTTATATTAAACTTAGATAGAGTAAATTGTATAAGCTACACATGTATGAAAAGTGTCACTAAATTCATGTAAGCAAGTCTAAAAATCTTAAATTAATGAGAAATGACATGCAAAGAATCATTGGTAAATGAATGTATTCCTCAAAGTATAAAGTTAAACACAATGCTACTAGGACCTTTTAAATGAAAAGCTCATAATAATTTTTCTTTGTATAACTTTTCTCTTTCCCCTATCAATAAGCACATATATATAATTATTTTCTCTTTTTTTTTTTTTTCATATCGTATGTTCAGACTTATCTCCATCAAGCAACTTAAGGACCCTTTTAATGAAATTTACGCTGGTGACTCCAAGTCAAATAACATAGGGCACTAGATTTAAAATATCTCGTAGACTTAATTGATCAAGTCAAAAAGGCTACTAAGACAAGTATAAGATGTATATCACTTTTTCTAATCAAATAATTGAAATCATTTTGAAGTGCAATACTCTTTTCTTTTATGGGGAATAAACAAGAGTTATGTCAACTAGTTAAATGTCACTTCATATTTAAAGTCAATCCACTACACAGATAACTGTCATCCCAAATATCAAACACGCAGTCAAAACCCACTCGCAAGAGTCTAATGTGTGCGGTGTAGTTAATACATGCAATAACTTATACCAAGCACTCCAAACAAGTTCTAAAAAATTAATGAATATTTATTCACCATTCACGAACTTTACAAGGACTTGTTTACAAAATAACATGTCCAAAATGTCAATTGGAAGTACTATGACTTAAAAAAAGAATCATTTTTCTTTTTCATTTTTATTTTTATAATAAAGAATAAAGCAAAAGAAAACTCATAATATATAATGAATGTAAGTTCATGCAGGAATATATAACAATCATGAATAATCTAGATGCATGCACCAAAGTACCTAATAAATGAGACACACAAACACTCTTACCATAAAGTGTAACACGAGTAATATCGCAATTTAATGCACCACTTTAATCAAAGAGTTCATTCTTTTTTACCCAAATCTTTTTAGAAGAAAATGTAATCTTAGTCAATTGAGTCATCAATTCAGTCAAGTGACTTGGTTAGTCAAGAATCAAACATAAGTAGTTAGATCTTGTTTGTAGTTCCTAATCAATGACTTTCGGCATCTTGGTCTAATGAATCCTAATTCACCATAATTGTGAAAAGTGAGAATAAATTTAGGAGTTACTCTAAGCTTCAAATTTTGAACCTTATGTTAAGGAACCCTATGTTTTGCCTTATTATTCCAATTCAACAGTTTTAGACACCTATGTCTTATGTGTTCTAACTCTCCACAGTGATGACAAGTGGGGATGAACGTAGGAGCAACTCAAAGTTTCATATTTTGAACCTTAGGTTTTGATGCACGTACAAACTTATTGTTAGAAGAGGAGCTGGTTTGAGAATTTATTTCATTAAAGCTTAAACCTCCTCTAATCCCAATTGTTTTGTTCAGACCTATTATGTCATCAATTTTCTTAGATATGCTAGAAAAACCTTGAAATTGGATATTTAATTTTTCAAGATCACTTATAAGAGATTTAACCTTAATATTTAAGGACCTTTTCTCAACACTTAACTCATTCAAACTTCTAATGGATTCCTTAAGATCGGTTATATGGCTCTCATTTTCTAATTCAAGATTATTCAATTTTTTAAAAGCAGAGCGATTCACTTTTTTCAGCTTAAGGCACTCTTCAAACAACAGGTCATAAGCCTCCCGAATATCCATCACACTCTGATCCTGAATTAGAAAGTGATTGACTCATCTAGACAGAATTTTGGGTCAAGGATCGCAATTAAGCAGTGATACCACTTGAAAGTTCAAATTATTTAGTCCAACATAAGGAATTAACCAATTAAAAGTAACAAGTCAATTATTAATTGTTTCTAGATGATTAAGGTTAAATAATCCAGTTAATCCTATTTTTAAACAATCACATAAACATATAGATCAAAAGCAATAAATAATATCAGACATGATCACAGAGAAAAACTCTTTTGCAAAAGGATAAAAAAAACTCCAAGCAAACTTACGGGGAAAAAATCACTAAAAAAGTTAACTTACAATTAGTCTAAGCATCTCTAAATTTTAGTTGACTCTGACCACCTAACTTGTAAATCACCAAGGAACTCCAATAGTTGTGCTCTCTGCACTTCTTATAACTCTGAACAACTTTTCTCTCATGTGAATCTCCAAGAACGAACCTCGTCTTTTCTCGTCGAAACTCGAAGCACCTCTTCTTCAAACTCCAGAACGCTGAAAGCTTATTGGTTAAAGTCAAGTTTGATGTTTGATCAACGATCTTTCTATGTTTTAACCTTTGGTTGAATATGGAGGATTACGGCTCGATCAACTAAGTATGGTTGGGATGAATTTATGAATAATCAATAAGAGGTTAAATTAAATCATAATTATATTGTGTTGTTTGATCTTTAATAATATGATCTCTATAATGAAATAATGATTTAACACGCCTTTGGGACGATCTAGGGCATGTATATTTATAATGTGAAGTGTTTAGGTAAAACATGACTCAAAAATCACGAAATAAGGTTCACCATGTGAAAGGGCCGCTTGATCGCCAATGGGGCGCCAACTAGCGCCAAGTTAGTGGCAGTTGAGCAGTAGTTAGTATTTTCATCATAATTTTCACTCCCGATATTCGATTGAGGTGATTCAAATTACGTTAGAAAGCTAACTCAAAGGACTACAATTATTTTTGAAATAGCCTTGTCCAAATCCTAATTTTTTATGTTAAAAATGCATTGTAACCTATGGTTGAGAATTTAGAGCATGATTTGTGCAATAGTTTTACACTTCTTTGACTTCTAATTTCATCCAATGATCATATATAATCTTCTTGGACATCTTGGACTCCTTCAAGATCTATACTACCAATCCCAACTCTTTTGACTTTAATTACAACTCAATTAACCTAAATTTTGGATACGGATAAAGCCATTACAATTAAGACTCTAACAAACTGAATATACAGTAAAGCTAGATTGTATAAAATAATTAAAGCAAATTTACATGAAATCCAATTCAAAATGAACTTTTGGGGTTGCTTATGAACATTTTATTAATTCGCCTTCTTCTCAAAAGAATAATAACAATACATAAACTTTACTTTTTTTAAGGAGGGATTTGTCACGTTGACATGTGAATCTTGAACTACGTAATTATATATATTCTTATCGAGTAAAACAACGATAAGAAAGACTTCCAACATAAACTGCCAACTTGCAGTTGTGAGAATCCACATAAGTTTAACTCAAGTTATTAGGGTATTAAATGAAGCGAGTCGAGTTGATTCACGCTAACTTGAGGGGCGAGACGAGTGCAAGCCATTTCGTCTTTAGGATCCTGGGCTCGACTTTTCACTCAAGCTCGTCCCTTGGTAGGGCGAGCCAATTGTAGCTCGCCATGTTTTTAATTTTTTTGGTTTATAATTGTACTTGTGCGGTATAATAAACATGTAAATTTGTAAGGAATATGTAAAAGAAATTATAAATGTGTACAAATCATTCTCCTTTATCCAGGCTTGAGATTGACTAAATTTGTAAGTGGAATTAAAATTATACACGAATGAGTATTTCACATATATTTAGAAAAAATTCAAATATCAACGTAAAGTAAAAATATCAAAAAAATCGTGAATTTTATAATTGTTGAAAATCGTTTAGCAATTGCTTTAGCCGTCTTATCCTATATTGGTAGTCTACATCTTACAAGTCATTAAAACACATTAGAGCCTTGAATATATTTTCTTTCAACTGACTTCTTTCGCCGAGCAGAACTCTGTTACCTCATTAAACAATGTCTCCAATGCTCCAGTTGACACTAGAGATGTTAGTAAATCATATGTCATCAAATATAATATTGGTTTTCTCATTTGTTCTTCATCATGCGAGAAGATCAAAATTATTTCTCTCTACTCGACCTAAAACACTGAGAATGTTGTATTAAAAATATCTATCTAGTTATACAAGGATTTCATTTTGTAGCTTACTGTCTCACTAGGAAAATGAGTAGATGAAGAACTTCCTACCGTGATTGTACTTAAATAGGCCATACTTTATCATCAAGGAATGACGAGACGGTAGAAGATGATGGTAGTAAATCATTATTTCTACTGTGGTGGACAAATATCACAATGTGATAAGGGGGGCCAAATGACAAATGTGAAGAGATTTTTTAGTTCAGTTTGGTGGAGCGAACAATCGTATTATCACATATATAAAAGTTTTCGAAGACAGAATTACATCTAACTTTACTGAAGAAAAGTTAATACGGTGTCCATAACTGCAGCGGGAGGAAATAATATGGGCAAGTCCTCCAAATATTTTCAAAATTTCATCTCGATGTTAGCAATCATGTGATTAAAAAATGGTACACTATAATTTCAAAACGTTTTTGTATAATACGAAATGAGTAAGAACAACAAGAAATGTTGGATAGTAGATGCCAACTCACACATTGATCGCATCGTAAAATCAATTAACCGGTACGTAGAACATAAATCAAAATCAGAAATACATGAATGCCTATACGTTATAAAAATTTATAATAGTTGTATCATATTTAACACAATATTGTAGCATAAGATAAAAAGAGTTCCACCTATTACCTATATCCGTTTCGAATATCTGGCAAGTTAGCATATGTACATAAACTTGCAAACGTTTGTTTGCAAGAAAATGAGACAGAAATAAAGCAATAGCTTGTCTAATTTTCGTGACCTTTGGTGCAAGATACATAATATCATCTTGCACAATCAAATAAAAAATATGACAAACACCATGAATGTGAAATTTATTTTAATCGAAATTAGAAATTGAGTTGGTTAATCAATTTGTCTATAACATTTGTGTTGACTCTTAACATTATCAAAAGTGAAACTATGGACCTTATCTTTGCAACAATAATTTCGTAGTACAAACATTAAACATTGAAAATATTTTGTGCATGGTGCAAAAACTCAGTGACTTCAAATGCAATTACTTTTTATATATGATCCAAAACTTATCAATTTAATTGGGGCAGTGGTACAAATAGAGTCTTTTATGATTTCTTCCTAGCAACAAAATGGAAGTAAAAGAAATGATAACTTTATAGTTTCTTCAACAAATTGCATCGTAGCATAACATACCTCGACTTGTCGGTTTGTACCTGTGGAGACATGTTTGAATGAACTTCATCAGGTGCACACTTGCTAGTGTGGATAGCAACAACTTGACACCGGCAGCGAACATAACCATGCCCTCACATGTTGTTCCTGAATTATAAACCCAGTTTGCAAGGACAACTTCGGAAGATTTCACTTTGCTTGAACCAAAATGAAATTCAGCTTGCCTACTGTCGACAGTTCCAACACGAGCAAGACATTTTTCATAATTATATTGTGTTGTACCAATTTTGATTTCCCAACGAAGTCCTTTCCATAATATTTATAGTAAGCTTTCAAAATGGGATCCTCATTCTCAATCGTCTTTTTCTTCGTAAAGTGCTTCCAACATTCAGAAGTGTTATGAATTTTAGATCGCAAGATAATGACGATAATGAAATAAACAAGAAGAAAATAAATATCAAAATTTACGTGCAAACCCAATATATGAAAACCACAGGCAGAGGAGAAAAATCAACTATTGTCTCAATGCTCTAAATTAAAATCTAAGCTCTCTAAATCTCAAGATATTGTTGAATAATTATGTGCAGAGATACAATGTAGAATATATATATATATATATATATATATATATCTTTGTTGGAGTGCTCGATGAAGAAGAAGTCCTAAAAATCCGGAAAAACGAAATTAAAATACCTCGGCCCTGGGACGCCCAAGCCCAGCGTTGTAGCGATGGGTTCTCTGTTTTGTTCAGGGGCCCGGCACCAGCATGCTATTCCTTTTTTTTTTTCTTCTCCTTTTCCACTCCAAAGTGTTTTTTTTTTCATCTCAAAGTCCTTTTTCAAGCTAAACTCCAAATTCTTGATGAAATTTGATTTTCATTAATTTGGACTCTTAAAAACTCAAACTCCTTAGAATTCTTTTATTATACCAAACCCAAATAACATAGAATTTGGATCACACCACAACAAATCTCTACCTTGAAACAAATTACATCACAAAGAATTCAAAACACGTCTCCAAGTAAACATCATTCATCCTCTTCCAAACAAGTCACAATGGACTAAATCAATGACAAACACCCACCATGTTCAAACAATGTTCAAACTTAGAAACAAGAAGTAGTTTTGTCATCATATTAGCAGGATTATAACTAGTATCAACCTTACTCACTAAGCCCCGACGGACTAAATTAATGACAAACACTCACTAAATTCAAGCAATGTTCTAACTTAGCAATAGAAAGTGGTTTTGTCCCCATATTAGCAAGATTATCCTTGGTATCAATCTTGCTCACTATAATATTACCATGATCAATCACATCACGCACAAAATGATACATCACATCAATGTGCTTAGTCCTATCGTGAAACATCTGATTCTTAGTTAAGAAAATTGTACTCTGACTATCACATAATACTGTAGACATATGCAAGATGTCATTGATTTCACCAATCAATCATCTCAGTCACATAGTCTCCTTACATGCATCTCTAATGACCATGTATTCTGCTTCTATTGTAGACAAAGCTACTGTATTTTGCAAAGTAGCTTTCCAACTAATTGCACAGCCTCCAAGGGTAAACATACCATGTAAGTGATCTCCTCTTATCAAGATCTCTTTCATAATCTGAATTCACATACACAATGACTCTATCTGAATTTTTACCAAAATGCAAACAAGCATTAGAAGAGTCCATCAAGTATTGAAGATCCACTGCATTGCCTTCCAAAATTTCTTATTCGGATTTGTCATGTATATGTTAACCGTACTAACTGCATGTACCAAATCAGATCTTGTGCAAACCATAGTATACATCAGCGAACCAACTGCATTGTAATAAGGAACTCGAGACATGTAATCAATGTCTTCATATGACCGAGTACACAAGTTAGATGATAATTTAAAATGGGCAGCCAAGAGAGTACTGACAAGCTTCACATTTACCATATTGAATCTTTCAAGTACCTTCTCAATGTACCCCTTCTGACTCAAATATAATCTGCCAGTCTTATTATCTCTTAAGATTTCCATACCAAGATCTTCTTTGCTGCACCCAAATTCTTTATATCAAACTCCTTACTGAGTTGAAACTTCACTTTTTTGACATCTGCATTTTCTTTGACTGCTATGAGCACATCATTAACATATAATAACAAATATATATTTGATCCACTATCTTCTTTTGAAGTACACACAACTATCATAACAACTATCATAATTACATCTGAAGAAATCATGAGTAATCATGAATGAATCAAACCTCTCATACCATTGCATCGATGGTTGCTTTAGTACATTCAAAGACTTTTTCAACAAACACACATAGTCTTCTCCTCCAGAGATTATGAACCCCTCTAGTTGTTGCATGCAGATGCTCTCCTCAAGTTTTTCATGTAAGAATGTTGTCTTGACATTATCTGTTCAAGCTCCAAGCCATTCTTAGCCACCACTCCATGTAAAGCCACGATGAAACTATGCTTCGCAATTGGTGAGAACATATATGTAAAGTTAACACCTGGAATCTGATTATAGTCATTTGCCACCAATCTAGCCTTGTATCTAACATCTTCAATCCCTGATGTGCCTTCCTTTCTTTTGAACACCCATTTGCACCGAACAACCTTTTTATCTCTAGGTAATTTCACCAAGTTCCAAGTGTTATTTTTGTTTAATGACTCCATTTTCTCCTACATGGTAATTATCCATCTGCTAAAATCACTACAACTGACTACCTCTGAATATGTAGCAGACTCCTTAGTGGAATCAATGTCTTCAGCCATACTCTACCAAATCTTATTTCACATACTTCTATGGAGGTCTAATATGTCTGCGAGATCTATCCTTAACTATAGAATATTGTGGTGTTTGTGGTGTAGGCAAAGCAGGCAAGATATTAGTGTCTATCAATCCCGAACTAGACTGATATATAGTAGACTGTTCTGCAACCTCTAATTATTCATCTGAACCAATTTCCAGCTCCACGTGAGTTGAATGATCATCCTCCTTAGTTTTATCAGAATACCCAAAAGGTGAACCACGAAGCATAGCAAGTTTTTCAAATACTATATCCATACTAATAACTACATTTCTTATCTCAAGATACCACAATTTATACCCCTTCACACCTGATTTATACCTAAGAAAGATGCACTTTCTTGACCTAGACTCCAATTTCCCATTATCCACATGTGCATAAGTAGGACACTCAAAAATTTTCAAATCAGAATAGAAAAAAGGTTTACCAAACCATACATTTTCTGGTATCTTTTTATTAATGGCAGGGTTGAAGGTATCTTGAGACACTTGACAGTACCTGAAATTTCTCAATAGAATAATGTGGCAAAACGGATGAATAGAACTTTGATGGAAAGGGTTCGTTGTATGCTTTCAAATTCTGGGTTGCCTAAGATTCTTAGGCTGAATCTGCTACTACAACTTGTTTTCTAGATTAATCGCTCACCCTCAGTTGTCTCAAGATACCTTCAACCCTGCAGAAGTTCTATTCATCCATTCTGCCAAACTCTGTGCGTAGATGTTTCACCTGCTTTCCAGTCTGCTTTTCTACCAATGTTTTCCACTCCTTGAAGGTCTCAAACACATCACTCTTCTGCTTCAAGAAGAATACCCAAACTTTCCTGGAGAAATCATCAATCATTGTCAACAAGTTATAATGGTCTCCTTTTGATGGAACTCTGGTTGGTCCCCAAAAATCTGAATAGATATATTCAAGTGTTCCCTTCGTGTTGTATCCTCCTTTCGTGAATCTGACTCTTTTCTGTTTTCCAAAAACACAATGCTCACAAAAATTTATTTTGCTGGTCTTCTGCCCATCAAGAAGTCCTCTTCTACTCAACTTCGCCATGTCATTCTCACTCATATGTTGTTGTCAATTGCCATTTGTTACATTGACGTTGTACACTTGTATAATGTTTCCAACATGTAAAACATCGTTATGTTACCTCATGAACTAAGAAATTAAATTTTGATTAGGAATGAGTTATTTCTGCTTTATCCTAGGTTCCCAGGAGAATTCACTAGAAAAGAAAGGAAAACCTACAAAAGACTAAGTTTATGAGACGTCTTCAGGGGATGAAGACAGCTCTAAAGGAATGGACAGTATGAGGCCTTTTCTTTAGATTTGGTTTACGTTGTTCTTTAAGATTGATTTTGGATTTATCAAATTTAATTTGTTGGGTGAAACTTATGAAAGTTAATAGACTTAGCAAGGTATTCAAGTAGTGTGAGCTCGACAAAAAAAAGGGCCTGAGTAGAGCCATAAGTTTAGTCGAAGTCAAATAGCATGTGGTTTAGCTTCACAATTCCTCCAGATCCAGAAATAAAAAATGTTTCTTAATGCAAAGTGGATTATGGAACCCCATCAGAGTAAACCTGGACTTAAAGTGCTGCAAGAAACGATTGATGACTTCACAGCTGCTCATGAGGCACAAGAAATACTTCAATGTTTCTTTTTATCAAAGCATCGAAAGTGTAGATGCTCATTAGACCATTTGCATGTATTCATTGTTTATTAGCTCACGGTTGTAGTTTTCTATAGCTGAATAATAGGACATATGCCATTTTTTATTTAATACGGATTATCCATTTTTTCTTAAAGATGTGACAAATTTATGTCTTGAACTGTTCTCTTTCAGCTAGAATACTAAAATCATCTCATCATTACTGTGTTCTATGTGCAACTAGCTGAGAAACTGCATCTATATGAGGCTTATAAAATTTAGAGTCTAATATAAAATGTTATATTTCATTTGATTTATTTATTTGCTTCTTTCTTCATTGTAAGTTGTCTTATTTTCTTTGTTGGCCCATGATGGCAAGAAAAAAAAGGGAGGCCAAAGCTGCAGAAGGCGGACGGACTGTTGTCGTACACCATGGGGAGAAGAAAATGACATCTGATGCTGAAAGTGGAACTGTTGTGGGTTCTATTGCCCAGGCCGCTGTTCTAGATAACATGGTGAAAAAGGAAACAAAGTTGCAAGCTCAGATTTCTACATGTTTCAGCAGAGGAAAGCCCGCAGAAACAGTATGTACAAATTCATTTTTGCACAATTTTTGACATTTTTAACATAATGAACGCAGAGCAAATTCGAGCAGGATAAAAAGCGGATACAACAGATGAGAGCTGAAAGGAAATTTTGACCATATTAAGCCCTTGTTTGTTTCACGTTCTTTCAAAACTATTTTTTCAACATATTCATTTTCAACTACACATACATACAATAAAATATTTTACGCGTAAATTCAAATCTTTTTCCTATTTCTTAACCACACATTCTCCAAAAATTCACTATTCAAAATAATGATTTTGTTGGAAAAATGGGTCTATGTGGCTGACTTTGGAGCTAAATTTGAGTGGAATTCGATTGTCATTTTGAAATATGAAAGTTGATTTGTGTTCTCCTCCGTGAGAATATCAAAATCATATATTTATTTGTCAAAAATGATGTTCGGGTGAATGAGAAATTGAAGCTTAAAGTGTGTCCTTAAAAGGAGTTTATGTTGATGGGATAATTAGAAATGTGTTTGTCCCACATGGGAAGTGGATGAAAAATAAAAATCACTTTAAATATGATTGCACTTTAGAAGGGTGTAATCATGTNATGGGATAATTAGAAATGTGTTTGTCCCACATGGGAAGTGGATGAAAATAAAAATCACTTTAAATATGATTGCACTTTAGAAGGGTGTAATCATGTGTAGCATAGAGACTCTCTCCACGTGCGCGTGCAGGGGGTACAAATCATGGACCGAAATAGGTTTCAGATCTTGAACTTGTGTGCTAGCGCGACCTGCGTACACGAATGTTGGATCGAAAGGAGCAAAATTGGCCCCTTAGGAGTGTCCACGTTTTGCTACATTTTTATTTTTCAACTGACTTTTCATTTTCTGAAACTATTGAAACTTTTGTGGTAATTGCCATGATGTGAATGGCAAGTTACAAGATCCAAGTCTTTATATATATTTCGATTTTTTCCAGTTATGAACAAACGATTTTTCTCTGAATTCATCTGCTTACAGTTCGAGTTTGTCTTCGTTTTCAGTTTCTATTTCAATCTTTGTGGTGATATTATTCGGGCACTAACTCGGTTCGTCGGAGTATAATATGTGGTGTTCGGATTCTACTATTCTGCCGTTGTATCCTGGGAAGCAGACACTTAAATTATACATCAAGCATGTACGGTGAGAGGGCAAATTTATTTTAAGGAAACTATGTGTAACACAGACCTCGGGTTATAAGTTTATTACTCTTTCTTCATTAATTTTTTACTGTAATTAACAAATCATTGGATTTGTTATATATATAATTTAATCTGTTATAATACGAAAAACGGTATGTGTAAATACGGTGTTTAAATCTATTACATATACGGTATTCAAACTGCAAATCCGGTATCCATTCTGCATATTTGGTATCAAGCTGTAAATCCAGTATCCATTCTGCATATACAGTATCTAAGCTGTAAATTCGGTATTTAGTGTGTAAATCTGGTATTCAGTGTGTAAAACCATTATCTAAATACTTGAAACACTTATCTAACAGTTTTTCCAACAAAATAAATGGCCATCAAACAGGGGCTAGATCCTCTTATCCCAGAATACTATCAAGCGATGAACTGAAATGCTCCAGAGAATTGGATTATTTTCTCTTGACAACGCTATGCCATTAGTTGCATCAACTGGATCACTTGCTCGTGTTGAAAACTTGTAATTCCATTTCTCAGTTTCCTCTGTAAAAGCATGTTTGATTCAGCTTAAAAGCACAAATTTTGAGAATTATTTCCTCATTTTAAACTTTGTTTCGTGAAAGAGTTGCTTATCTATAAATCTTCAGATCGAATTTACATTGTTTGTTGACAAGAGTGTCAATGTGTGAGCATCAGAGAATAATACTCTTTTCATG
>CAIGRN010050629.1:0-17578 GCA_903798345.1 Fraxinus anomala
ATTTGCACCTGGACTGCTTGTCAAAGTGAGATTTACAAGAGCCCATACAGAAGCTGTTCGTAATCGGCTGTCAGTACTCTGCAGAAACTTGATCAAAATTGTTTGCGCATCACTGCCTGCCTGTGGAAAAAGTTGGTTCATGACCGCTTCCTTGTGGAATTCATTCCCAGAAGCCACATTGCTGAGGACGTACATTCCCTAGTAAAACATGCAAGTGGTAAGTTGTTTGAAACATCTAAATCTACAAACCATGTGATGTAGAATGCCATACACTTTTTACTTCATCTGATTCAGTATTATCAGTGGGAGTGACATAAGATCCTCTTTTCCTTATTTTTTTAAAAAGTCATTTAGCATATCTAAGCATATTATTACAAATAACCAAGCACCAGCAAACTGCTGCAGTACCAATATATTTACTTTTTTCTAATGTAAAGAAAGATCATTTGACACGAAAAAGGTAAAAGCTTTCCTATTGTGATATGCATGAAAGAGTATTCTGAAGTCACTAACTTACAGCCCTCAAAACTTTCAATTTAATTTGTAATCAATCTTGTGTAAGGCGAATACTGTTCATCAATGCAAATGATGATGCTTGCTTTTCTCCAACTATTCACTGAAGTGGATGTCTCGTGTAAATTAGCATAACCCACTATTAAATGGAAGGCACGGTCTCTATCCCTTCATACATATGTTGCCTTTCCTTGAGTATTAGCACAACCAAGATTGAGGTTCAGGTCATTGGAAGTGATGGTAAGGATCATTAGCTGAAGATGCTCTTCATCTATAGATTTAAAACTGCTGACAACTGGGAGTGCTAAAGTTCATGACTTCAGAATTTACAGAGGATACCGAAAATTTTAAGTAAAAATGAGTTAGGCGATAGCACACTTGAGACCCATGAGTTCCCTTCAAAGAGGAAGATTAGAAGTTATTTGATTTCCCATCCTTGAGGAGAGCAAAAGAAGAAGATACTTTGTGTTTTAATTTTATATAAAGCTCAAAAGACGAGGTATACTTTGCAAGGCAAAGAGGAGCAACTTTACCTTGCTTCATAGAATGGAAAGAACTTATTGCTAATTTACTTTTTAATCATTTTCCTCTATTTAATTATGAAATTATTTTATTTATTGCAGAGTAAAAGTTGCGGTCATTAGATACTGCACAACAGGCTGTTAACCAACTTTTAAATACAGAAGTCCTTTTGCTCAAATAAAGTACGTTTTTTTAAGCAGGGACCCAAGTCCGATCATGAGAAATCAGTTCTTACTTGAATCAGAACTTCAACTTTTGAAGAGCTCTGCATTTGTCTTCCAATAGCATTCAGCAGAAGGCCCTCCTCAGAAAAGACATACTCAACATAGTCACTGTCAACGAGATTGCGAACAAGAGCCAAAGCTTGCTCTTGGACAGATGATTCAGGGTCTGCAAAGAGAACAAAGTTGCAGATGGTACATAGAGTATCATATGAGTGCAGCATTTCTATTACAATAATATGCATAAAAATTACCACAGATAAGGCTTATTAACATAGATGGCAATAGTTCTGAGAGAATTTCTTCTTTACACGTGCTGTTTACAAGGAACATCAGGTTCTTTAAAGCCCACACGGCATTGACCCTGATGGTTGAATCCATCGACTTTGATAGCCGAACAAGCTGTTTCACACCTTCACAATGAATGAATATCGACTTGTGCACAGTAAAATCAACCACAATGTTGCTGATAGCACCCAATGCCGCAATCTGAAAAGCAACGTTTAATTAAGAATATTCAGTAAACCAAAAATAAAGATTACGATAAAAAATGGAGCAAAATTGGTAAAAAAATTTATTAAAATTCAGAGCTTTTCCATGAACATTGTAGAAAAGGGAATGTGATAAAGATCAATGAATATGTCAAGCAATGAACTAAAAGAAACCTCATAAATACGTTATCTACATCAACTGAAAAACATTGAAGTGCGGTTCTCTCCCAGGCTTCCATCCCAACCGGAGGCTCAAAGTTCTCTATTGGGAACACATTTCAAAATATAGATGGACATACTGAAATCAAACAGTGCCTGCAAGATATTTGTTATGTATAGTTTTAAAGAAATAGTTTAGAAAAGCTGCAATGAAGTGATCCTTTAAGGCACTTCATGACATAATTTAGAAAATGGATTTTTTAATTTTCATTTATTTATTTATTTATTGTTAATATTATGTGGGAGAGATTTGAAGAAACAGTTGTGTTGTGATATTTTAGATTTCTTTCAGCTATATTTTGTACTTTCTAGACTGTCCTTGTTTAGGTTCAATAAACTCCCAGAAAATTCATTTAGGATATTAAATGTGCAGATCTACTTTATACATTATCTACTCATTATGCCACTGTTTGGCCCCCATTAAAATGAGATTTTGGGGGGAAATGTGTTTTGGAATGGTCTTTTTTGGAAAATGCGTGGTTAAAAAATAGAGAAAAATTTTGGATTTACGTGTAACGTTATTTTATGGAAGAATGTGTAGTTGAAAATGAGTTTTGAAAAATGCATTTTTTGAAAAATGGAGACCAGACAAGGGCTGTGTGCCAACAAAATTCTATCATCTACATACGGTTGTCTAATAGTATATAATAATGTTATTTATCATTATAATGATGGATCGTCGACGATGTGACAAGTTAGGTGAAATAATTAGATATGATAGTTCAATTTCCTTCTCTCTCATGAAAATTGAATTGTCCTATCTTATTATTCCGCATAAGTTGACACATTACCGATGATCCATCATTATAGTGATAAATACCATTACTCAATAGTATATGGCATACATCTTACCAATCTCACTATAATGATGCACTCTTATCGTGCATCAGTGGCTAATAATTTGAAATGCAAGCAGCGCCCATACAAGAATAGTAAGACCGTCAATATTCTTAATAGATGATACCTAACCACTCAGTTGAATAGAATCATTTCTTTATACTGATCAATCAGGAGAAGCTACAGAAGAGCTGGCAACCAACACATTAATGATTGGACTGAGCTCCATAATACAAACATATAACGGATATTTTTGACATAGCACAGTTAATCTTTTGATATTTTACCCCTTTACTAGCCAGGTAACTTGAATTTTATGTTGATCATATTAATTCTGATATAAACTGAGATTTGGGTTAGCACAAAAATGAACCTACAGACTCAGTTAATAATATTTTCATAGTTAAAATAAGTGTGTGTTTATAAGCTGCTGCCAGCAGGGATTTTGCTCACTTGCAGACCACATCAGACTCACACTTCGCTCAATGGTCCACTACATTGCAAATATTGATAGTCCCATCTTTTGCTCCCTCAGAAACCATGCAATATTTGCACAGAGTTCACCAACAAATTCAAGAACCACAGGTCCATGACAAGATCATGAAGTTCTCATCAACCAACCCACATCAATGATTTATTCAACTTATTCTACATCTTAAAGATTTCTTGATTTCATCCCATCAGAACATGAAATACCAACTAGATTGAGGGTATGTATAGTAAGGTGTTTAAACAAGGGTAAATGAGTGGTGGAGGAGTGGTTAGTACTTTTGGTTCTTACGAAATGTATGGATAAAAAGTTATTTGACAAAATGTTTTTTGACCAAGGTGTTTACAGACACCTACAAACAATGAGCCAAACATAGGCAGAGTAAACTGAGGTAAAAAATGCAAGCAATAACCAAAAATTGTCTTACATCAAAGCAAACTACAAATATAGTTAATGGGAAAGTCAATAATAAATGAAACGCAAAGTATACCTGGACAGAAGTGCACGTGTCATGTAAAAGCTGAACCAAGGGAATGATGACAGCTTCATTCATAAAACGACCTGCACTCAAATTCTGAATCATATTTTATTAGCAGAGAGCAACAGAGTTTGTACGAGCCTCAAAAATCTTTTGTTTCAATATCATGTAACGAACCTTGACAGAGCGAGAAACATTTTTCAAGCAAATGCAAGCTGCAGCGCGTACTTCAGGACTATCATGAGTCAGTGCATCTGTTAAAAAATTGAATGCCTGCATTCAGAAGTACGAGTAGCACTCAAAAACTTATTGACCATATAGCAAACATGGAACTACGAGCATCAACATTAATAAAGACATTATTACATATTAACTTTGCATCTTCAAAAAGGTAGATCTAGAGTGAATTCTCAGAAATCATCAGGAGAATATGCCCCTTTTCCACGAGACTTCTTACTCTTTTTACCCTCAACCTTGCAACAACAATCCACCCTTGCTTCCCCTTGGGAAACACAATGAGGCAAGGATTGTATAGTAAAGCAGGAAGAATATAGCCTCCGTTTGGCAAACTTTATAAATCAATTTATAGATAGTCAAATCAATTTATAAATGATAAGTGTTGTCCACTTATCTACCACTCATTTCTTTTTATCTATAAATAACATTGAGGCACAATAATAATATTTTTCACTGTATTTGGATGAAGAAAGATAATAAGACTTTGCAGTAAATTTGTGGATGAGCCCTCATAATTTATTAGATGAACATGGAAATTAACAGAATACGAAAACAATTTGTCTCTTAACCATTTAAGAAAAACAAAAAAATCAAGTTAGGACTCAAATTAGCTTCTTATTCAGAGGAACATAGTATAGGTGACCAAGGGTTATGGGGGCTTGGAGATGAAAACATGTAGACAGGTAGCTCACATGTGGCTTCTTCATCTTTAAAGAAATTTATTCTGGCTAGTTTTGTTCTGTTTTTCGTAACTAGTAGTGCATTTAACCAATACTCTAAAACAATTTTGGTTGCAAATACACATATTCACATTTTAACCAACAATAGAGTGCCAAAGTGCTAACTTAAAAGGCTGCATTAAGTAAAATAAATTACTTGCCCAACACATTACTCTTTCTCGAGTCACAACTGTGCAGTTGATTGAAAACTGTTACTTAAATCAAAGAATTGATTAGGTCTAAAGAAGCACATGTGCAAAAGAAAAATCCAAAGAAAAGATATAAGAAGATGACCAGAACAGTCCACGATTGTATGGAACTTATGCATAACACAAGGTTAGTGGTATAACCAACCTTTAAAGATAGGAGTCTATCCCTGCAGCATTCCAACTTTGAACATAAGTCAGCCAATGCTAGAAATATCCCCTGTAGGCATTTGGCTTGCAATGAACCTTTTTCTAAGTGTTTGCATAATTTATCAACAATATTTGAGTCAAATGCTATTTTTTGTAGATCCTCTTTTTCTGCAATTAAACTAGATAAAGCAAATGGAGCTTCATCTCCAACTTGACCAGGATCATCAACAAGCTCAAGCAATATTAGTATCAATTTAGTCTTGATTCCTGCATCTTGAAGATAACACGTTGAAGCGTTTCTTATAAGGATCAAACACATACAGGCTAGCAATCTCGTACGAGGATACCTATCCTTTGTCAATTCAGTCACAACATTCAAGGCTCTTCCATTTTCAGGTCCCATAAACTGTGAAATGACTTCTGGATTTTCCTTAATTATAGCTCCAAGAGATTCTAAACTAGCATCCCTCTGAATTAAAGAACCTCCAAGAAGACTAATGAGCTTCTTTATAACTCCGGCTTCACTCAATGTCTCCTGCTCCATACTAGTGTGGCATGAATGGGTGATGATACTTGCACCAAGTCCCGTGACATTCTCATTTTTGCTGTTCAACAGTGAAAGGAGGAAGTCCATATTTTTCTCTAGAAGAAAATCATACTTTGGAGCCAATTTTGACTGATAAATCAATTTAAGGGAGCGAGCACTGGCATCCACAACCTGCAGAAAAATGGTTTCAATTTTATGAGGCCCTGGGAAAAGCTTGCATGTATTCCCAAATAGGATTAGTATAGTTTCAGAGTTAACAAATTTGACAGTATAATAAAGGAAGCCCAAGTAGAATTTTGAATTGGCCCAATCTACGCATTATTTGATCCACAAGTTCCAGTTTACACTTCCTCTTCTCTCTTTTTCTTTTCTTTTTGATCTGAAAAATCACATAGAACGCCTACCATTTGAGTTTATATTTATTTGAATAATATAAATCTAAGCAACCATGTAATCAAACAGCTGAATAAAAGGGTAAGATATCCAAACCATATGAGATGAGAATGTTAACGGAAGTTACACAGCATGAAATTAACTCTTCAATGTTAATGTAGCTTAGTTTCCCACATTTCTCTAAAAGTTAACATATAGTTTCACAAATGATACACATGGAATCCCACCTACTCATGGAAAAATTCATCTTGAATGCATAGTGAAAACTCAACTACTTCGTAACCAGTTAGCCCTCATCGTCCAATAATTTAATTAATTTGACTAAACACATTCTAACAACTACTAAAATTTGATTGCACAAGCGCCATCATTTTATAAGCTGATAAAAATTTAGATCATTGCCGCATCACATACTGCAAAAAATAATTTCCATATCAATTAACTAATATCCATTTCTCAACTCTGTAGAGAAATTAAAGACAGCGAAATTGAACTCAAACTATTTATTATATTGACCACCTAATCCAACAACCACGTAAGCAAAAGTCTTTTATTATTTATAGATTCACAATAAACTCGATTCCCCTTAGTATACCAAAATTTTAGTGTCACGTTTCATAAAATCAAACAGAAAATATACAAATAGACTGACAACATTTAAACCTTAAGAAAACCACACCTTTGTAACCTAATATCAAAAACAAACTCAAACTTCCAATTTTGTTGAGAAAAAAAAAAGAAAGAAGAAAACTCAAATTCAAAATAACTACATTCAAGCAAGTCCTCCTTAATAACCACAAGTTTCCTATTAATTAGGTATTTCCAGATTGTTTAAGAAATTTGTTTTCATTACCGAATGATGCGTATTAAAAAACCACAACTTCATCACCTTAATAAAAATAATTGATTCAAGTTTTCTAATTTTTCAAAACATATAAAATTGGAAATAGGGGAAAAATAACTTCTCGTTCGGATGAGATATGAGACCAAACAATAGAGGAAATGCGCCGGCATCCAAAACGGCATTAACTCCGGCATCTAGCCCACATGCAAAGCTCCCGATTGCCGCGGCCGACTGAATTATAACAGGTTCATTGAACTCCAAATTTCCGCCATTATCGTCGACGGCGGAAGAGAGAATCGAGACTATGGAGGGGACGGCACCAAGCTTCAAAAAGGCAAGCTTTTTGGTCCGATTTCCAATTATTTGGTTCTTGAGCTCTCTTAGGGCTTTGAGCTTGGCCTCACAGGGTGTGTGGACGGAATTTAGCCGTCCGATCAAGTCCTCGGAACGGCTAGGATAATTTGACGGTGGTGGTGCTGATGTAGGCATGGTGGTTGGTGGCGGATGGCGTTATTTCAAAAGCGTGGCGGCCCACAAAATGAGAGAATGGGCGAGCTTCTGCACAAATAGTGTTCGGAAGGGTGGGGCGGAGGTGGATGACGACAATTGATGTTTCCGTTTGAATGGTTGGATGATTGAGGTTCCCGTTTGCTTTCTATTTTGTTTTCATCACAAGTTAAAAGAAAATTTGTTTCCAAAGAAAGTTCAAAATTAGCCCGTTTGAAACCAATTTGTTCGCAAACTTAGCGGTTTTGACATTTATGATTTGAAAACTCTTTTTTTATATGTTCATTTTTAACTACACGTTCACGTAATAAAATATTTTTGCACGTAAATGCAAAATTTTTTCTTATATTTTAAACACGTATTCTCCTCAAAATCACTATTCAAAACACGATTTTCTCAAATAATGACAATCAAACAGGGGCTTGTGTTTTCTATTACACATTCCTAAAAAAAAGTCATTTTTCATGTTTACTCATAATTATTTCTTACTTTCTAACTATGAAAAAAATCATTTTTCACAACTTCTCAAAATATCAACTTGGGCTTAATAATTTTTTGTTTCAAAATGATGAAGTTAATGATATACCCTTTTTTTTTCCTCCAATAACAAGAACCTACTGCTGTGACCATCCTTCAATGTAGCAAGAGCAATATAGGGTGACAAATAACTTGTTCAAAACAAAGAAACATTATGTACACAGGTGTAAGAAACATTATTCACCACGTGCTCATGGGCTACCTTATTCCCCTCGCATAAAAACAAAGCAGTAAGAGCAATTCCTAACCGACCTAAAAAGCTCCGAAATAATAAGAAGAAGCACGCCATTTGGGACAAATTAAGAATACGTTCGTAATTGTTGTACAATTGCAAGAGAATCGCGCTTTGTAGACTATAAGAATTAAGTTGTTCCATCGTGCAAATAGTAGACCCTTCCAAAGGACTAACTAGACATTCAGCATCGATGGAGGAGCCCACCACCTGCCTAGCCATTGGTACCACTACTCGCCCTAACATAAACCAACCCGCTCTCTTACTTCCTCGTTAGTGTTGATTTTTAACCCCAAACTTTGTGGCAGTGTCCAACATAGTCCATCAGTCCTCGTGTCATCACTCAGCCCACTGCCACCTCCCTCATTTCTTTTGCTAATTTTACCGTATCCTCACCAAGGACAACTTGAATATTTGACAAGTCAAAGAATTTTAAAGATTAATGATCACGAAGATACGTAAATCCCTGTTTCTTTTATTATTTCTTATTAAATTATAATTCTTTTTTTTTTTATCTTCTTATCAACCGCATATTTTTTAATAAAATAATATTATACGTGAACTTAAAAACTTTTTTTTTAATCACACATTCTCTAAAAAATTACCATCTCTCTCATTATAACGTGGAATAATGAGGACTAAACGAGCACTAAGAAAGATATCTATGAGATATTTAAACTAGTCAAATTCACACAAATCAACTCGGTCCTTGGTTAAGGAACCGTGTACATGTTCTGTTTATATAATTTTGTCATCCAATTCCACTCACACGACAAATATAAACGTAGATATTAGTTTTTCTTTTTCCTCTTTTTTAGCTGCCACAAAAGTTGTGCTTCCTCAAATGAAAAGATTCAAAAAAAAAAAAAAAATGCTAGAAAAAGTTGGTGAAGGAAAAGACCCAAGAGCCAGCTCTTCATTGACCTTTTTCTCATTATTATATGGGAAATGATTTGAGTTGATTAAATAACCTTCCAGTTATTTTGCCACGAATGACCGAAAAATTGATCATTTCCGTCTAGCAAGGATCAACTAAGAACATAACTGAAAGTTTGAGAGACCCAAGAGCAACAAAAGGATAGTCAATAACCTCGAACTTTATTTGTGATAACTTGAGAGACCGGGATTGCCATTCATCCCGTACGGAAAAAGGGGGGGTACATCAAGAGAGACTTTTCTTTAAAATAAAATAGTTTCCAACTTCTATGACATTACAATTATACTAGAATAATTCCTTAAGTACAAAAAATGTTGCCAAATTTTGTACAGAATTTTCATGTGCGTATTTATGTGTTTTCCCTCCTCCATGTTTGAATCCAGTCCATTCATTTCAAATTTCTGTGTGTATTCTGTGAAATTTCCCCGTACTCGTAGATATTTCCGTTATATCCGTTATATACTGTATTTAGTAAGAGAATTCAGTACAAGAAAACATTGTCTTGAAACTATAAACGATTGCAATCAGGTCCTAAGAAAGTTCCAAGGTCCTGTTCCTGTACCTATCCTGCAATTATTACAGAAAAGAATTTGAGAGGAATCGATAACGGAAATAATTAGCTATACCTGGCAAAGAATATATGATTTAGAGTATTTTTGATGGAACTTAAAAACGACTTTTTAGAGACGTGCAGTAGAAAAAAAGTTATTTAGTGGCTTTTAAACTCTGCCAAAGGAGCTGTTATTTGATATTTTGTGGTTCAAAACCTACCTCCAAAAGCCAGCAAATGCTCTCATACTCATATAGAGTGTTAGTGCAATCCAGATTCCAATATATCCATTACTGGAAGAAAGAATGAACAGAAATAGAATGCTGAATATAGCCACAGTAACCTGAAAGTGCGAGCCAAGTTAATTCTCTGACAATACTGTTACAAGCACATGGAGAATAGTTGTCCATTTTAAGGTTGTCAAATGTGCTTATAAGCTCACAAGATAAGACAGGCCTTCACTTGAGTGATTTGGGATTCGGAAATAATCGGTACAAAATTACATAGTGTAATGAGTGTTGCACAAGCTATGGGTGAGAATTGGAGACATACCATTGAGTAGGCTGAATATACAAAGTCAGATGCTCCAAAGTTGACACCATCAAAAACGAAGGCAAGGGCATTTATAGGCTGAGTTGCTGCAACAAACTGATATCACAAAAATCAGTTAGTTCACATTTTATCTTCTTTTATTCGAAATAGTTAAAATGGATTTCTAATGTTGAGTTCGAGTTGTCCGGGCAGAATACCGGGATTCCAATGCCAATAAGGTGGAGGACGTCAATATCTTTGGTAAATAATCTAGCTCCAAAATGTAATCCGATTCCGAGGATAAGAGCTAGCAGCAGTCCTAGAACCACCCCCAACTGCAGTGTTTGACAAAGCTAAATATGAGAGAATTGTCCATTTTGAGATTAAAGAGTTACTTTGAAAAAAGTGCCTTCTTACTTAAAAGTGAGAAAAATTTGAGGTATCTTAATATGTTCAGAAACAAAAGTTTAGCGAAGCATGTTACTGAAAATGATACTGGAGTGCGTAAAGTACCTGTAGCACTCGTGATGCGGTGTCAACTGCCCCATTGTAGTCCTTTTTTGCAAATGCACTGGCAAGCATTGCCTGAAAGAATTCAGAGATAATTATTTTTCTTAAAAAAATTGTTTTTTTACAGTCATGCAGATTTGCCAAGTCCAAGCATGAAGAAATCAGGTCTAAGAAGAACACAAAAAAATTGACAAAAAGGAAAAAACGGAAATACAATCCACATGTTTGTAAAGTCAACTAGATGTTGTTGGACCGTATGGAACCTCATCATTCTATACACTTAAACCCTCGACCGCTGATCGAGCTCAAGGTAAGGTTGAGCTGTAGGCTGCATTTCTTGGGGGTTTTGGCATAGCACTTGCATTGAATGATTTGTTACCTGCCCAGCGACAGCCAATCCATCCGCCAGAAGAGATGTAGCAAGCCAAACCTGCAAGCAGACCTGAAATGCAGCCATTTGAGTTGGACCCCTCCGCGCTGCCATTGATGCAGCAAGGGTTACACAGAAGGTCACAGCTATGACCCTTATCAGCAACAAAAAACCTAAGTTGGCAAAAGCAAGAAAAGTTAAATCAATTATATGGGTATATAAAGTGAAAACGTTTAATGGTATTAAGGGAAAATGGTAAAACTGAAATTTTGAGTAAATAATGGAAAAAAGAAATTCATTTGGTGGGCAGCTGGATAATGATCATTCTAGAACCTCAATGCAACCTAGAATGTGTTTCTTTAACATTTATCTCACTAGAAACCATGTGTAAACAAGGAAAAACTACTCACCATTTTTAAGAAACCGACCAAATTGCAGATATTTGGGACTAGGAGGTAAAAGATCTACTTGTTCTACTAACCTCCAAAATAGTATTAGTGAAATTAGGTACCTGTAATAACAGTTCAGATGTAAAAATGTGTGCGAGTTTCCACAAAATTCATTAGAGTTCAAAGTTCAAATGTAACAGAAGCATAATATGGGTCACTGTGACATTCGAACCAAACATTTAGTAACTTTTGCTGCTACCGAGGAGCATACTGACTGACAGAGGAAACTAATACTCCTTATCAAATAGATGAAGTGGCTTTGATATGCTATTCATAGTAATCAGATTTTCAGAAACATAAAACAAATGTTATAAACATCCTCATGGGCGTAAAATAGTTATTCGGGAACAAAGGTTATATATGTACTCAAAGGCGTATAATAGTCATTTGGGAACAACTTACTGAGACAGAACGTGTGCAATGGCTGCACCTCTGACCCCCAAATGAAAAACAAAGATAAATATAGGGTCCAAAATTATGTTTGTTAGATCTCCTGCCACTGGATTGGACACAGCACACAAGCTCAGTTAGAAATAGTTGGAGTCAGTTTTCAGTACAAAACGGTAACATACTTTTGGATAGACTGTTAATGATAATGACCAAGAAAAGCCACCTACCCTCATCTGTTGGTGATTTCAAAGATATCGATGTTATTAGTTCTGTAGAGAGATTATGGATCTCGTTTTCTAATCACTTACCTGTTGCATACAATGGAGTTTTCGTATCTTTAAATCCACGAAAAACTCCTTGCATAGCCAGCGATAGAAGAACAGCTGGAGCGCCAAGTGATCTTAGTGTCAGGTACTCTTGTGCAGGGAATAGCATTTGCGAGTCCTACACAGCAGGATGCGTTGCATCACTTACAATAAAGCGTTACAGGAAAATATGTTGTTACAGATTAAATTCTGAACCCTAAACATATAGCAATAATAGCATTAATAAGCAAACAGAAATCATAAAATTCCAAAGTGGTTCACCCTCAAACCGCAGAAATCAAGAAAACAGTCCAACTTACAGATTTGACTCCCATGAAGTTTAATAAAGGTTTTGCGGCAGAAATCAAGAATGCAGCTTGGATGATACCAAGGATGCCACCAATAATTAATGCTGAAGATGCTGATGGAATGTGCCTCTTTTCATGCTTAATCTTAGTTACCTCAAAGCTATTGGCAAGTAACTCTGACGTGGATGGAATCTTGTCAGAATCTGATGCATAATTAGACACAAATTAAGTTAGAGAAAATGAAGTTACATGGACATAACAATCACACTAGAAAATGAGAATATGGTCAAACTGGTTGGAGTTTAGAATACCGTTCTCTGGTATCAACATCTTAGTTTCACTGTCTAAAGACGGATTCTCCAAGCTTTCACAGTCTTTCAACTCTGTACTCACTTTTGTAATTGTATCTTCCTCAGCAACAAAAGAAGTAGTGATACTGACAAGGGGGAATATAGCAATTCTTGATACTTGATTGAATAAGGCAATAGAAACTCCAACAGCAGCAAGTTCAACTGGACCTGAACATGAAAACATTTATTGTAAAACTAAAGATTACTTCTAAGAGGCAATAACACTTATACAAGAGAAGATGATTTATAGCACAAAAAAGGTCATTGTATCTAGGATTTTGTCTAACCACTGGCTTTCTAGAGATTTGTCCAATGTTGTTATATGTAATGCAAGACACAACTTATGGGTCATCAAGTTCTCAACTTTTCCTAAGTTCTTGAAAAGAGAAGATTAGAAAAATAAGAGATTGGGCTATAGAAGTACCCGTTGTAAACAAGCCAACAAGATTGAGGTTTAGGAAAAGTATAAAAAAAGACAAAGTGAAGAAAGATATACGCAGCTAAGCACTTTGCTTATGTCCACAGGCAGAGACAAGACTTCCACTAATAACCAAAAGGACAGAATGCAAATGAATACAAAGTACTGAAGCCCAAAACTCTGAATACCTCAAAGTTTATACTACCCAATGTGGGATTCATGTCAAACCCATTAAGCAGAAGACAATTATCATTCTATGTGGGATTGTCTTCAAAGTCACGGGTAACCTTAAGTAAAAAAATTACAGAGAAAGGATTGAGTAGAAGCAGTTCAAGGAACGGAGAACTTTTTGATTGAACTTTGCACAACCTGGCAAACTTACAATCATGTAATCCCAAAGAATTCTGAATAACATAAAAGATATCTTTCTCAGGCAATAGGAAAACTAGGATGCTAAGTTTGGGAACAGGATAAAGGATGTAAAAGGGTGAAGTCGATGCCTATTTCGACAAATAAATGCAATATCATACCTATTTGGCCAATGAATGCTGTATCAACCAGAGATGCAATAGGATCAGCTGTCAAAGCCAGAGAAGCAGGCAGAGCAATCCTCAATATCTCTAAACCAAGTTCGTCCAATTTGAAAACTGATCTGCTCCAGCAATTAGAAAACAGAAATAGTTAGCACTATCTGTCTAGACAAGCCTCAAAATCAGTTGATAAAACTGAGAATCACTTGAAGCAAGATATTACCCTTTATGCTCATTTCATACTTAAACCTTGATTAACACAAATATATTTTGAAATTTAGATAAAATCTTCCAAAATCTAAAGCCAAGTATAATGTGAAGTAAATTTAGTCTGGTAATCCGAATTTTAATGCCAAGGTTACAACAATTTATAAGATTCTAAACTAGCACTCAACACAACCGTTGTGATTTACTGGTTCTTGAACATGATGTTGCATTCTGAGTTAATAAAGATTTGAAAAGCAACAACTAACCTCAAACTACAATCTATTATCCAGTTGTGCACATCCGTCGTCTAAAGTATATGTAAGCATAGCAATTGTCAAAATTATCTAAAATATATTTGGCACCTCCTAGAATTGTTGTCTTTTGACTAGAAAAGGTAATGCTAACTCAAACAATCATTTTATTCTGGACAATACACAACTTAAATCATAATGTACACTTTCCCCTTCGACCACAGATTGACATGCATAGACAATTGATGCAGCTTTCAAGTTGGTGAACTACTAAGTCTAAAAACCTATATGTTTGCTTTGTGGGTTTTTGATATTATTCTGTTTATTACATCTCTCGGACCTAAGGATTAGAACTTAATTCATAACATGATTTCTCTTCTTATCAATACCCCCCATCCCTGCCCCTCCCCACAAACAACACAAAAAGAAAATGTTAGAATTGTGTTTAAAGTAAGTTTAAGTTACATATTTAACCAAACATAATTTTCAAAATTACTTTTCTACCATATAATTTTTACTTTAACAGAAAACAAGTATGAACTTACTTCCAAACATGCTAAATTTTTTTAAGTATTTCCGGTACCTTGCATCCTTGAAGAATATGAAGATGGGGATTTCCCTGCTTCCACGGAAAGACGTGTCTTCCTTGGCCATAGTTAAATCCCGTATTCCCTGTGCTGATATTGGGAAATTTTCAGAAAGTAGGCTTCATGCATAGAGTCTAGAGAACTAAAATCAAATATCAAAAGATATGTTGCTTAAAATTTAAGAATGAAACAACAATCACACATATATACACATGCTGTTGAAATTTTTTTAAAAAAATGAAAAAAATTCGTAGCAATAAAAACTTTCTCTAGAAAAGTAAAAGCCAATTGTTCAAAGTCTTGATGAAAAGTAAGAACCCACCAAAGGACGGAAATATGACTTATTTGACACGAAGCCCAGAAAAAAAAAATTCAGCTTGTAAAGTTGAGTTTTACCTTTGCCTACACACTGTGTGTAGTTATAGTTATACAATCAAATTCAAAGCAAAAAGACTCGTATCAGGTTCTGCAAACCCATCTCTAGAATTTGGTGGGTGAGGGAGTAGAATGTGGGCCCACTTTCGTAAGAAAGGTAAGAGTTTGACGGGTGTCCCCTATTGTAGTGAAGAAGTGATCCACGTGCATTGAAACAAACCCCTTAATTCTGAATTTGTGGTTAGCATGTTTCTACTGTTTTTGCGCAGACTGTACAAGACGATGCAATAATGGCAATATGCATAGTCCGTTGGTTAAGTATAAATAAGAAAAAGGTGAATTTCATATCAACTTAAATCAAATATTTGAACTTGATTCGATAATTAAATTATAAAAAATAAATTGATTTAACTTATTCTACTTGTAAAGTAGATCATCATTGTGGTATATTTGGAATCTCCAAATCAATTTCGGGTGAATGAAAAATTACGATACAAAGTTGAAAGGAAAAAGAGAGGAAACTTGCGAGTATTTATCAAACTCTACCACTCGTCTAGCGCTTGAGTGGTGAGGCTGTCGCTCGAGCGATATAAGAGCGACAGAGTCTATATCTGACGCACAAGAAATACAAGGACAAAAGGCTAGCAACAGCAAAAACTGCAATCATTGACAAAGGTTGCTGAGTTTTTGGGTTGCGACACTTTACTCTAAACATTTCCTCCTCTATAAATAAACCTTAGGGACATTCATTTCATCATCCAAAGATATGCAATCATAACTTTATATAAAATTTCATATTTTCTTAGCTAAACATTTGCATATAAAGCTTTTTTTTCATTTCATTCAAAAGGAGTATAATAACCTAATTTTGATTCGTTGATTCTTGTGTTTTGGAGTGCTACTAATAAGAAAATTGTATGTTATATCTCGAAAGTTGATTTCCATCACTCTTAGACACCGTTGTAGAGTAAATTCGATTTAAGGACAACGAGTTCAACTTTTACCTCGACTTTGTATCCATTTCACTTCTCATTACTTTCACATTCTTTTTCTTTGGTATTTATTACCCATTTTCTTGTTGTTACTTTATTCAATTTTTGATAAAGTTGGTATGTTTGGTTTTTAAAGTCATCGCTCAATTCAATTTTTCGTTCATCAATATCATCAAAGGAGTATCATGTGTGCTACGTCACTGGTCTACAGTTATATGGGCTTAGCACTGCAAGTTGTCACGGATCGTGCCAAGCCAAGGATTGGACTTTTGGGTTACATGATTTTCTTTTTCGTAAAATAAAGAAGTCATGCGTGAAAGGTCCGCTTGATTGACAATGGTAGAAAAGAATTCTAATTTCATGTTAATTGAAAAATAAAAATTTACCAAATCCAAATGAATTCGTTTTCTATGAAAACAAAGAAAATGCAAATTAAAGTGGTTATAACTTGAAATTTGATTTATATTTCTACGTTGCAATCAAACGGTCAAAGTAAAATTCATTTTCATCGAATGTGACATTTTTCATGAAATTCGTTGCAGTCAAACAGAACCAAAGTGTTATAAGGGGTGTGAAGTGAGATTGTCTGATTTTTGCTTAANAAATCCAAGACTATGCTGTATTGAGCTGTAAAGTGTACTAGCCTATAAGTGGTGGATTACTTTTCATTCAACTGAGTCTCCATCTGTTATTAATCTCATTTAATGATCTTGTGGAATAACAAAGTAAGAGCATTATTGCAACTTGGAAGGGCATCCGGCATAATACGTTCATTTACTCTATAAAAGCGAAGGCAAACCTTGATATGGTATATTCTACTTCTATCTCGACTCGTGTTTAATTTTTTTCCTTACATGTTTGGTGCCTGTTTATTTTTTATTTTCTCAATCCCGTAATGAATTATATGACCGTTGCCCTCTTGAAAATGGATCCCACTTTGAGATACTAAATAAAAAAAAAACGGTTGTTGCATTGCCAACTATCTAAAAACTTATTAAAATGGAAAATAAACATGCTCTTGATAACAATAATGTTATTTTTCCCCAAATTCCATACTTGCACATAAGTCAAATCCCCGGTCCAAAAAATTGAAAACAGTAATCTCAATAAATAATCAAGAATGTGTACATATTAGGAAATTAGCAATCTAAATTATAAAACCTAGTATGGATTTTTAAAAAATGACATTTTCATACTGCCAAGTTTGTTCAAGATTTCTAATTCAATAAAATCTCTCCTGACAAATTCAAGTGTAGAGGCCATAGGGATCATTTTGATGCTTTTTACATTATAAACTGCCCAAATGATAAATGAGGTGCCAAGCAAGATCAGACCAATTAAATATATCCGATGCATTTCTTAGGGCTTTCGGGTA
>CAIGRN010050637.1:0-17224 GCA_903798345.1 Fraxinus anomala
GAATAGAATGTGTTCAATATCTTTGTTCGCAAAAAACGCAGCGCCTCTATTTATAGGTTAGACGAATTAGGTTGAATGGGTCCAGAAAAAATCTCGAAAATCGACATTAGGTCTGGCCGAAAAATGTCGCTCGAGCGAAAAGCATACTTAGCTCGAGCGAAGGGCATGTCGCTTGCGCGACATGTGGGCGAAGGTCGAGCGATGGTGCCTCTGTTTCATCCGCTCAAGCATCACTCCGGCGAGCAACTAGCGAAAAATCGGCATGAATCCTTCTTGTTCCAGGCATGAAACCCTGAACCCTAGGCTATCCTACCAACTATGAAACTTTTAAATTTAGTCCCTAAACTTTTATAATCGTTCAAGTTGGTATTTTTGTTCACAGAATCGTCAATACAATATATAAACCTAACAAACTCATATCTGTATGAGTTAATACTTTCGAATAAAGTTAATATTTCAACATCGTCTTTTGGTATATCAATAGGAAGAGTAGGTGTAGAAAGTACCCGATTAATATTTGTACTCATTCGTTCTACATATAATTCATACATTTCACATAAAATTTGTTCTAAATTTTTATAAGTGATAGGTATATTAAAAGTTAATGCTCTTGAAATCTGATCAATTACAAATTTAGTACCCGATAAATTATATCAGGATCCATAATGCATGCTAATGGAAATAACATAGGAAAGTCTTCCCAATATTTTCTAAACTTTAATTCCATGTAACATATAATTACACTAAAATTGAGGTCATTTTTATATTTATGAAAAATCCTAACAATTATATAAAAACGTTCAGTACCATATAACTAGTGAGATAGTAAACTTCAGACAAAATATTTGTAGAATTATAAAAACTTGTCAAAAAATTTTTAATTTTAAAACTTAAAATCCAACCAGATTCAATCAAAATAGTATAACCATCGTTTCTAATATGCCCGTTGTTATAAAATTCAGTTATTAAATATTCAAAACTTTCATATGATTTTAACATTAAGTAAGTGGAGTTCCATCTATGCCCTACGTCATTAAAAAATGTTTTCGTATTCGTCACCCCAAATTCAGCACAAAATTTCTCAAATGCTTGTTTTCTATTAAGTGAAATCGTGATATATACTAGTGTATCTCTAATTCTTTGAATTTCATTCTTAATATGTTTCAAACTGTCGTGCACTATTAAATAAAAATATGGCACACACATTATTAAACAAATAACCACCGAAATTGACATGTAATACTCTACACAATTTATCGATAACTACCTTATTAACACTAGCATTGTCAAATATAAATGAGCGAATTTTACTCCCGCGACAATATTCTCTAATAATGTTCATAATAGCGTTATATATGTAGTTAGGATTGTAAGGGAACTCAATAATTTAAAAGCAATATTTTTTTATGCATACATCAAAGTGGGTTTATGTAATGTGCGTTTGCAATTATATATCCTCTTTATTAATCTCTTCCCATATATCCGAAGTTAAAAATATAACACTCCCATATTTTTTTAAATCGACAATCAATAGTTTCTTTATATGAAGGAAATATTCAATTGTATCTGAACGAAGAGTGTTTCGACTTACCCCCAACATATTTCAGTAAAAGATAGTCTTTCACGTACGAGAGGAAATATTGGTTGTCCGCTATTGACAGTATTTACATACTGCTTTAGATTATGCAACTCTATCGACCACATAACATATTTGAATCAATTTAAAATGATCAATATTTTGCCTGTTTTTCCCATTTCGCTTCCCTCTTGCATCAGGAATATTTAATCCATGTTCATCCTCTCGTTTTGCCTTGGGTTTGGGCTCATCCTCATCATTTAACGAGCCCGAGCCGCCCATGAGTCATCTTTTCACAAGTCGAGTGGTCGAACCGACGAGCCGTTTAGCCCGATTGCCATCTCTAGTTATAGAGATGTGGCCGAGTGTCGGGAAAAAGTCATGGGAGGATTGTATGCATATGTACATTCCAGTGATCACGAATCATCGTTGCTTTGCCGTGGAGATCGCCTTTGCTGATTCCATTATATATGTGTACGACTCCGATCATTCCTGTTTAACACAAGGTTAGCTCGAGTGTCACCTGGAGCCGATAGTTGTGATCGTTCCTTTGATAGCTAGACGAGCGGGGGTGATTATGCAGGATAGACTAGCCATCGTGCGAGACACGACGACGGTGAGGCATGCAAAATAATAAGTACTTATAATTTTTTTAATTTGAAAACTTAGTTTTCGTTATGCAGTACCGATCGAACTAACACATTATTATTTATTTGTAGGGTCGATTGTGCAACATTCGCAATAAAGTATATCGAATTTTTGAGTATAGCGTATAAGGTTGATGAAATTAACCAATCATGGATACAAAATTGGAGGAATAAGTTAGCGTGCGATTTGTATGAATTCAATTGTGATTCGTGAATATTGTATATTTAATTGTTTATTTATTTGTGAAACAATTGTAAATATTGTTCAATTATCGATTACACATTTGTCTAATTGTCATTTAGGAGAATTTGACTTGTTCAAAATTGACGAGTATGCACTGTTTCTCTGTACCTACGCAGTTGAGAAAACTCTCCAATAGATGGTATTCTAGACATACGTTGACTTTTGGACCACGTGATTCAACTTCGGGTGGCAACAAGCTATTAAGTGGGAGAATATGGTTGGAAAATTCCCACTCGACTTCATTCGATTGAGGAAATATAGTCTTAAAGTATGTTGCTCTCCAATAATCAGCCTGTAATAAGGAGATCATAAGGTTCTCGCTACAAAACCTCTATACATAATCACCGTGACTGGATGCTCCGATAAAAACTCTCCAACTGAAATCGACTACAAATGCAAGTGTTATTAGTCAAGTCTACCATGTATGCTATATTAGGTGCACATTTCGCGCAACATTTGCAGCTTTGAAGAGTTTATCCTCTTGAACCGGGGCTAGCACATTCATGGAACTATGTGATTCTACACATCAGTCATGAAACCACTATTACAGCTTGTTACGAATGTTCTCAATCATTGCAAGGATTAGTAATATTCGATCCTTCTTGAATAATGCATTAAGAGACTCCGCATTATTTAACGCGACGTCCTAGAAATGTGATCCCACCTAATGTTCAATTCCCATTTTTGTTAGATACTCTCTTGCTTGGAATGATTTACTTTATATTTTCATCATGAACTTATTGCACTCTTTAATACTATAAGCTTCGGCCACTCTCATAAACAATAAAACGATGTCTTTGCCCCTAATACTTAGTCTTCAAGTTGCCTTGTATGGTACATGCAATACCCATAATGTGCCTCGGGAAAAAACTTCAGCAATACTATTTATTATAGATGGTCCCCTATCAGTTACAAAGGTAAGGTCATCAACTTCCACGATTACTTCCCTCAACTTTGTGAAAAATCGATGCATTGACAGATCATTCTCGTTATCGCTATATCGAATGCAAGAGGGTAAATTTAGATGTTGGTATCTTAACACGTAGTAATAATTAACTTCCCTCTGTATCTAGATTTCAGAGTTGTACTATCGACTAAAATTAGGGATTGCATCGCATTTCGAAATCCCCAAATGCATTGTTCAAGAGGCATGAAGAAAAACTTAAACCAATTCTCGCCCTCTCTCTCAATAAAAAAATGCAGAGGCAGGATTAGTTGTACCCATGTTATGGTAATACCAGCCAATTTAGTATAGCCTACCTCAATCGAGCCTATTAAGTCCTCCAATGAGCAATTTTTTGGCTTTCCAAGTTTTTTGGTAGCTCATAACCATTTCGTATTCTCGCGGACGCCGTAAATGATGTTCGACGGTCTGTAAATCATTTGTAGGTCCTGATACTTGTGCATTATCGGTCGACCAATCAATCATGCTCGGGCTTGCTTGTGATCATTTCGAAGAATTCCTACTTCACAAGTATGTTCCCGTGTATACTTGCGAACTACAAATTACTCATTCGTGTCCATTTTCATTGCTCGCAAACACCAATAGCAATTGTCGTCGACACAGACAATCGNTGTATACTTGCGAACTACAAAAAACTCATTTGTGTTCATTTTCATGGCTCGTAAACTCCAACAGCAATTGTCGTCGACACAAACAATCGTCAACATTGACTTGTTTGATTTCTTTATTTTGAATTTAGAGTTGTATTTCAGTGCAATTCGGTGAGTGGCTTCCTTCAAATCTTTCTTTGTTTCAAATAGTTACTGACATACAAATCATCATCATCAGGAACCACTCATGAAGAATTAGATGACGGTCCACTCTTTACAAACAGTCAAATCCTCTTTTGTAAATTCATTATTATTCTCGTTGTCGTGAACTACCGATAAAATTCTGTGTGTAATAGCGAAATCACAATGAGAAACAACTGTCTTGAGAATAACCAAATCATCCTTACGAGCTATTTCCACTAGTCCAAAAAATCATTGGCATTGTGATCCCCTCCATCTGAATTTTTATGTTCATCTTCAATGATATTCTTCCTCACTAAAGTCACACAAAGAGGATTATGCACATTTTGTTGAATTCAAATAGATAATTCACTTCAGTATCAGAAGCAACATTCATAGGTGGAATTGGAATGGATGAATGCTCGTTGAATTGAAATTTCAATTCCATATCGTACTAAAGATATTGACTTTTAGTTTGTTTTGTAAATTATGGTACATTTTCGCATATGATGTTCTCGATGTTGTGGAAATTGAAATACTACTACCACGTATATCACTCGACATTTCTATATACATTGATCTTTTTCATCCAATTCGAAATGACAAAAATAACAAATTGAAATCACAATCATATTTGCATTCCAAATTTTTAATTATAAAAATATAGTCGAAAAATCAGTCCAACCACTGACTGGATTGTTACGATTTAAAAAAGTAGCTTAACAGTCGACAGTTAAGCTGTAACAGCCGGCTATTATAACCATGATATATGCAGATGAATTTTTTGTTGTTTATGTTTAAAAAAATTATCTACGTGTTAATCTATGTCGAAATAAGATATATCGATTAAAAACATATACTAATGTAACGAAAACGAAATTTAACATACATAAAACATACTTTCCGATTCGAAATGATAAACATAAAAAAAAAAAATTATATATATATATATAGTTCATTGTTTGATCAATTTATGTGATTTTAAAATTGAAGCAGATGAAAAGTGAAGAGTTTTTAAATGTGTTGGAATAAACAGATAAAAAAAATTAGTTGGCTTTGAAATTTTAAGTGGGAAGTGTTTGATTTTTACTTGTTAAATAAAATGGTGGTATTATCTTTTAGATAAAAGTGATCTTTTGTATTTGTATTGTTTACTTAAGGATATCTTTGTATTTTACAATTCAAAAGGTCATTGTGAAAATATGTAATTATTGAAAGCTTAAAGTGGAAATTAGGGGTTTGATCATTCCAATTTTAAAATTACCCTAACATTTACAAGCTTTCGAATTAATTAGTCAATGACCCAAACTCGTCATTATTATATTATTCAAAATTGGATGTCATTGAACTTTCAATTTTAACAAGGTGACTTTAATGTGCGTTACCCCTAAAACCATTTTCTATACTTTAGGTTTATTTATTTCTAATTGATAAACTAGATAATTGTATGAGTTGATTTAACTAATTAATAATCTGTATAATAAGATTTTTTTGTTTTTTTTTTGGGATGGACACATCAACTTCTGAAGAAGACCAAATCAAATCAAGAACCATAGGGAATCTTACAAACTATTGGTTTCAAATGTAATTACATAACCGAACTGATCTGTGCTACTTCAGTTCATTTCAGTTCAATTATATCCCATAATAATAATAATAACTCATTTTAATTCTGGAATGATGATACATGTAACTTGAGTAAATGGATTCTTGTTTTCGGAAGCTTCATTTCAAATAAATAAATAGTACACGTAATTAGTTATTTGTATACAATTTTAACTTCGCTTATTCAAAAATAAGTAGCCGGTCTCAAAATCGGATAAAAAGATGAGGGTTTTCAAAATATAATTTAAAAAAAAAAAAATCATATTTCAATTCAATTTATTATTTCTATATTTTACTTCTACAACTTTATACATTTCATATTCATACAATTTAATTATTCAAATCAAACATTATATAAATTCTATACATTCAATATTTTAATTCAACGAAAAGAAAAATTATTACATCAATCATAGTTATTAAAACCGACCTGACCCGGAACTCGCCAAACCTGTCAAAGAGCTGGCCGATTTGCAAATTTTGGCCGGAAAGCATATGAATCGGTCAGAACCAGTAAAACCAATCAAAACCCTTTGAGCCGGCCTGATTTAATAAAATTCGAACATCGGCCCGACCCATACTGCAACACTGTTTAGTATTTACAAAAATATGTAATTGTTTGGATTCAAATCTGTACAAACTTTATTAAAGACCCTCTTGCTAGTCGCTATGTCATTTTAACTTTAGGTTTTGTTATTTGTACATCGGGATTGACATCCCGTTATACCCTAACAAATAGGGGGCCCACACAATAAAAAAATTGTGGACCCTCCTTTGTAAGAGAGACTGTATATCGAGGTGACAACTCCAATGTACAAGTAACAAAACCTATTAACTTTGCTTATTTTGAAGCATTCATCAGTACACACACACAGACACACACAGACACACAGACACACACACACAAACTTAAGAGTAAAATTCTCATTTAAAAATTATTTTTTGTTCGATCTATGAATAAGTAATGACCCAACGGTTGAACCATTGATCCACCGGTTAAATTAGTAACTCGGTGACCGGATGACTTATCTGAGTCAATGATTGAGTCGGATTTGATAACTATGACATCAATATTTCAATTGTTTGAATAATTACTGTTGCCTAATAGAAGTGTTTATAAGAAAATAAACAAATAAACATTGAAATCGTGGGCCAAGCTCGGCTCGTATGAGCCACAAGCCGAGCTCGTTAGCCAACTCGATCCATTAACACCTCTACCAAGAACCAGACTGAACCTTTGTTGATTTTAATATTTAAAAAAAAAAAAAAATTGTTTCAAACCAAATGAGACCGAACCAGATAGTTCGGTTCTGTACGATCCCATGTACACCCGGACCACCACTATTTTTTTCTCTGAATTAGTTTGGGTGTTTCTGGGGAAAGTTCAAAACTTCCCAAAAGTCTTCATTCAATTACCTTTAAAGATTAAACAATTTATAAATAGAAAAATGCAAGCAAATGGATTCACATTTCAGTATCAATCCAGCTTTCAGTCTCCTTCTCAAACTATCAAAAGAAAACAAAAATTTATTCAAAGTCAACTTTCTCTTTAATAATTTTCCATGGAAAATCATCATCTACATACATATACAGACAGCCTATAAACGTGTTGTGGTTCATGAAGAAATAGAGTGAGAAATGTGAGAATGGTGGATTGAGCCCATAATCTTCTGTAGATCAGTTTGTATTTACTTCAGGTGAGTTTAAATTAATTGCATTAGATGAATTTGGATTATCTTTTTCTGATTAAGATTTCATCAATCTAACCCTATCAATAAATTTTTGACTGAATTTATTATCAGGCCATAATCCTAATTGAAAAAAAAAAATGCATTCGGCAAATCACTGGGGAGGATCATTGGAAATCAATGGAGGCGATTCAACTACGGAAGATGAGAGGAGTCGAAACATGGATTGGGATAGGGCATCGATTTCTCACCAGCAGTATCAACACCATCTGGATGAAACGCAACAGAGCTGGTTATTAGGGCCGCCGGAGAAGAAGAAGAAGAAATACGTAGATTTGGGTTGCGTTGTGTGTAGCCGGACGGCATTGAAATGGACGTTTTGGGGATTTGTTGCTGCGTTCGTTGTGATTGCACTTCCAATCATCATAGCGAAGACGGTGCCGAAGCACAAAAACCGGCCGCCGCCGCCAGATAATTACACGGCGGCGCTTCACAAGGCGCTGCTATTCTTCAACGCCCAAAAGTGTACGTCGATTTTCTTCTACTTCCTTTTCGTTTATTCATGGAATCGGTCAATTCATTGTTTTTATCTGATTCGTTCATAAATCTTAAATGCGAAAATGATGTGCGAAGAAATAGCATATCAATCAAGGATGCATGCACATTGCTTGTT
Source organism: Fraxinus anomala (assembly GCA_903798345.1). Classification (NCBI taxonomy): domain Eukaryota; kingdom Viridiplantae; phylum Streptophyta; class Magnoliopsida; order Lamiales; family Oleaceae; genus Fraxinus; species Fraxinus anomala. The sequence goes on from CAIGRN010050637.1 coordinate 8,168, forward strand.
TGTGATAGCTTAAAAAATACTAAAAATTTGATGTCAAAATCGACAATTAATTTTAATTATGGAATTCTCAGCTTTATCAACTTTTGAAATATACGTATTATCCACTTTTATCAAAATTTGTTAGAATCTTTATCAAAATCTTCATAAAAAAAACCCTTGAATATAAAAAATTAGTGCGTTAATTGAACATGAGTGATACAATATTGTCAAAAATCAGATCAAAAGATTCAATTTGGGAATCTAATTGGCATCCGTCCAATTCTAGGTAAAAAAAAAAGTATTGTTATCTAATACGGGCTGATTTAGCACTGATTTGTCATGTATTTAACACTAGATGTCGACGCATGATATCGTTAACTAAATAGGCCCTATGTTGAACATGTGATAGACTAGTATTAACCATTTGTACTAGATAATGTTAATCCCAAAAATTGGTAACCGTCTAAATAAGGATAGTCACCTCATGTTTTTTCATTATTCACCTTCGATGTTGATTCAATCCTTTAAGCTTTGAACTTTTACATATTTTGGTTGATGATCCGAATAGGTTTCTAAAATTTTGATGTAGTTATATTTTTCTTTAATCTTATTCCACTATGCCAAGTAGTAATGATAGCGATTTGAGAACTGCATGCCACTAAGTCAATACTAGAAGTAGGCAATACGTGTGCGCCAGTATTAACATAAAATAGACAAATGTTAAGTCTTTTTATATCATTTCACGACTAAAAAAAGACATTGTCTTTGCATGTGATGTGATCTATATGAGACCACTTCGTTACATGTTCTAAATCAGTGGATGGAATTAAAATTGACATTACCACTCAAAAATCATTAATTAATATTTTTCTTATTGACTTCCAATTTTACCCTTGTTTGAGCCCATTTTAAGAAAACGTGTGTTTTTAACTAGTGATTTTTTAGAGAAAATATAAGAAAAATATTTTTTTATGTACGTGTAAAATTATTTTGTTAGAGAATGTGCTGTTGAAAATGAGTTTTTTAAAAAAATGAATTTTTTTTTTTAAAAAAAATGACTTGTTGCTAAGTACCATTTGATTTTGCTAAACAAATAAATTTTTGGCATATTTTAATAGAAAATTATAAAACGTATAGTTGAAAAGTGAATAAAAATTGTAGATCTTATGAAATATTTTGTTAAAATTAATCGTTGACTTTGATTTGAATTTTTATCAACTTTTTTATATAAATCAAATTATATCATTAAATAACGAATTGTTAGTGTAACATATTCATATAGACATAAAATTTCAATTTAGAATGTCAAAATAATTCATTCCATTTACGTATGTAACATTTAAATGTATTTTTGCGAAAGACTAGAAATGTTTGATTTTTTTTTTTTTTTTGTCCATCTATGAACTGAGATTCTGTGGTTCAATTCATTGCTCTGTCTATGAATTTTTTTTTGTTTCCACTTGCTGATTAATTAAATGTAGTTGACAAAATTTGTTTATTAGCTTAATTGCTTTAATTATTAATGCCAGCAACATTATTTATTAATTATTTATTCCAGTCAAAATACTTCCTTACACCTACACTTTAGGAGAAATCACGCACCCATAGTCTCAGGATTTGTGTAAACAGCTATTTCTAGAACGTAGATTGAGGAGTTAATTACTTGTTGATTAAACAATTAAAATATGATTCAAATAATTTAAGAATAAAAACTTGTCATTTCAATCTTATTTTTAAACATTAACTCTTTAAAACAAATAGTATATTGTATTTAGAGGATCTATTGGAGATTATCTGAGATTAGAAATTAAGTGTAAGGCGGTTAAGCTTAAAACGTACTTCAATTTATTTTAATTAACTTTTATTTTCAGATATGTTCGAATAAAGATGAAAATATAGACCAAATTATAAAGAATTAGGCCACTCATCTTAATAAGGTTGACCTTTTAAGATGAAATTTCAAATTTTTATATGATATCGAGTACATTAAGTTCAAACGAGAAATTCGATCAAATTAAAACTCAAAAAATAAACACGTGAATTTCAAGATTTGTCTGCTTAAACGTCATTTTGTGGGAGCATGTTAAAGGGTAAAATCTCACACTGAATAGAGATGAAGACATAAACCAATTTATAAAGATTTGAGCTACTTATTTTAATAAGATTGACATTTTAAGATGAAATCCGCTTCAAGGAGCAATTGGATTCGATTAAAACTCAAGAAATATTAAGTGATAAAATATCATATCAAATAAAGATGAAAACATAACCAACTTATAAAAAATTGAACTATTCCTCTTAATAATATTGATATTTTAAAATAGAACTCCAAATCTTAATTGTTTCTCCTTTTTGTCTTATTATTGAACCAAATTCTTTCGTAGGAAAGTTTTTTTTTGTGTTTATTTGGAATTGTTCCCATGCGTGGAGTTGGCAGGAATACTTTGTGTATATGCAACACAGTTTATATTCTTGCTGATTTTTAATTTCCGTCCAATCAAATATTTTTTTAAAAATTTTGGGACATTTGCTATATTTTTTAATCATTAATAGTGCGTAATATTAACGGTTCAATCGTTAGCAATTAGTGTAATTTCACCATTTTATTTTTGTTTGATATCATAATAGTTTCCGAATCAACATATTATTAATTTTAATTTTTTTTTTTTTGTATTCGCTCAACTGTTTAATAATAATAATAATTCCCTAGAAATTTCCGAAACACTTTGAATGCATTTAATTTAGAGAGTCAAATTCACTCTCTAAATTAAAATGTTAATTTAAAGAGTATTTTAGAGCATAATTTTAAACGTTGACTCTTTAAAATAGAGAAGCATCTTATGTTTAAAGAGTCTCTTGAAGATGCTCTTACACAATCAACTTTTTCATCCAATATTTTCCCTCTACATCATATTATGTAATTCATTAGGTACATTTTTTTATTTTTTTTTATATAAAAGTAGCAAAATCCATTTTTGATTATACCGTCTCTCCAAATATAAGGTTGTGCTTGTTTGTCTTTCATACGGAGGTTACTTCTATAATGGCAAGATGAGGATAGAAAGTTACATATTTCCAGTACGCAAGTAATAATTTTTTTGAGATAATGAATTCATGAATCTAGTAATAATTTCTTCGTGGGTACATGAATGCAGCGGGGAGGTTGCCAAAGAACAATGGGATATCTTGGAGAGGGAACTCAGGATTACAAGATGGATCAGATGCCACGGATGTTAAAGGAGGGCTTGTTGGAGGGTATTATGATGCTGGGGACAATACAAAGTTTCACTTTCCAATGTCATTTGCTATGACTATGCTCAGTTGGAGTGTTATTGAATATGAGCACAAGTTTCGTGCTATCGGAGAATATGATCATATGAAAGACCTAATCAAATGGGGCACTGATTATTTACTCCTTACTTTCAACTCTTCTGCTACTAAAATTGACAAAATTTACAGCCAGGTAAGTATAGTTGATTAATCTCGAGTTAATTGGCTTATATGGTAGAATTTGGGAAGTCGTTAGCACCAAAAAGGGAAATCGTGAATATGTGAATAAAACCTAGATAATAATTAGTGTATCGATTTTATGGCTACCTAGGTTGGTGGGTCACAAAATGGTTCAAGAACACCAGATGATCATTACTGTTGGCAAAGGCCAGAAGACATGGACTACACCCGGAAAACTCAAACAGCTAATTCAGGGCCGGATCTTGCTGGAGAAATGGCAGCAGCATTGGCATCAGCATCCATAGTTTTCCGGGATAATACCGCGTACTCCAAGAAACTTGTCAAGGGTGCAGAAACAGTGTTCAAATTTTCTAGAGACTTTGGCAAAAGAACATCATATTGCCGTGGAAATCCCTTTATAGAACCATTTTATAATTCCAGTGGTTACTTTGATGAGTACATGTGGGGTGCAGCTTGGTTATATTATGCCACTGGAAACAATACTTACTTTTCACTAGCAACAAATCCCGGTTTGTCTAAGAATTCGAAAGCATTTTATATGATACCAGATTTGAGTGTCTTAAGTTGGGACAACAAGTTGCCTGCAGCCATGTTGTTGTTGACAAGGATAAGAATGTTTTTGAGCCCTGGATACCCGTACGAGGATATGTTGAAGAGTTATCACAACGTGACTGAACTTACTATGTGTTCTTACCTTCAAATGTTCAATGTTTTCAACTGGACTCGAGGTATGAATCTTCTATTTTCGTATGATTAATATTGGAAATTTATATGATGTCTGGTAACTTATACTAAAAAACTTGTTTTTGGGCCGTGAAATGTGTAGGTGGGTTGATTCAACTCAATCATGGACAAGGACAACCTTTACAATATGTGGCAAATGCAGCCTTCTTGACATCTCTCTTTGTTGATTATATGAATGCTACTGGAGTTCCAGGGATAACTTGTGGTCCAAGATTTATCACTCTCAATAATCTCAGAAAGTTTGCTGTTTCTCAGGTATGCTTGATTATCGACCATTCTTATTTAAATTGAACGTGTTGGTGAAAGTTATATGGATAATGCTCCTTGGACATGGGCAATGATAAGGTGTGTGGCAGACAATGATCGTATGTTTTTTTTTTTTTTTTTAAACTGTCCAATTATGTATTAACACGTGTTCTCTCTGCCATTGAGTTCGTCACTGTAGCAAGATTGAATCTAGGCTCATACACTTCTTGGTTGCTTGCTTTTGTCCCAATTGCTTATTCCAAGTTTTTTCGGTCAAACCAACCAGAATGGTCCCAGTTCCAAACCATTGAACTTTTTAATGGTTAAAAAAAATCACGGTTTCGATCGAAGTTATAACTGTCATGGTAAAATTTCCATAACACTTATTTCAAGAGAGTTTTTAAACATCGTGACAAATCTTTCACAAAGGTTAGAAAGTCTATGTACGCGTAGTAAACAATCTGATTTCGACTCGGGCCTAAAAATGAAACTTCAACATACTTGGTTTTGCTTTTAATTTTTATATCCTGGAGTCATATGATAATTTACATTTTAAAGTTCTTCTAATCTATATTACTCTCACTGCACAAGCAGATCAATTACATACTTGGAGCAAACCCGATGAATATGAGCTATGTAGTCGGACATGGATCCAAATATCCGAAGCATGTTCATCACCGTGGAGCGTCGATACCTAACAATAAGGTGAAATATTCCTGCACAGGTGGATGGAAGTGGCGCGATTCTAAAAATCCCAATCCTAACATCATTACTGGTGCCATGGTTGGAGGTCCCGACAAGCTCGATAAATTTAAGGATGTAAGAACAAACTATAGCTATACTGAGCCCACATTGGCTGGAAATGCAGGGTTGGTTGCTGCACTAGTGTCTCTAACAAGTAGTGGTGGTTATGGCATCAATAAGAATACAATTTTCTCGGCCGTGCCGCCATTGTATCCCGTCAGCCCACCGCCACCCCCACCGTGGAAGCCTTAGAGATAGGCTCTAGGGTTCTTGCATCCTCCGCATTTAAAGTTGTCAATTGCACTATTTTCTTTGTAATGAACCCTTGTATAACTTTGGGAAATTTTCTTGTTTACACTTGATGCATATTTTATATACTTTTTATGGTGCAAAACTCTCACTTTTGTTAATAAATAAATTAGTAAAATATTGGTATACTATATTAATTTTATTTATATATGTGCGTCTGCAGATATATTTATAAATTAAAGATTTCTAATATACATATACGTGTTTATTTGTGAGTTAATACGCTTATTAAATATAGTAGTTGTAAAAATTTAACAATTTTTGTTCTAAAACGTGTAAAAGAATATTCAAGGATCTTCATGATCAGATTTCTTATGTTATTAGTGTGTGGAAATATTAGTATAAATTCTTCGATTTTATAAAGCTATTGTCTTTGCTATTAATAAATTTGTTAAGTTTCGAACCCAGAACCTTCAAATGTTTAAAATTGTGCTTCCAAAATTTAAAGAAAAGCGTGTTCCTAAAACACGTTTCTCTTAATGGATGCTTTTAATTGGATTATGACACTTGGCACCTTCGTGACTGTCAGATTAACTTCTGGATGGTTCTGGTCTTATATTTTGTTTGGAGGCCGTTGACTCTTCATTTCTTCAAGTCTTTTGTGTTGGTTTTTGAGAGCTCCTTGTGAGAAAATCTCTTTGAAGCATTGGAATACTTTAGATCGTTAGCCTATTATATTGTTCTTAGTGATTTCATTGAAGATTTTGTGTGATTCTTCTGGGCTCTACATTTCTATAAGGGGTCTTAGGTTTTTGTTGTGACTTCTTGGTGGCTAGTTTTTCGATTTGGAGTTTTCTTTGAAGTCTTTCTGTAACTTAATTTTTGTAATATTCGGAACCTATTGTATCTTGGCTATCATTTTTGGCTTTATAATGCAATCGAGCTTTATCCATTTTCAATGAATGCTCAACAGGGGATTATGCGTTAGAAACGGTAGCTGAACCTTTGGGGTTACGGCTGAAATAATTCTCTGTGCTGATTTTTTTATTTCTGCAAGTTTTTGTTTCGTACTTTATTTTTGGATTTAGATCTTTGTTGGTCTTAAATGTTTCTTGGTCTTAAATGTTTCTGGACTTTTCAGTTGTAGCACAGCCTAGATTTCTGAATTGCGATACCAGATCTTTGAGGAAACTGTGGGTTTAAAACCTATCTCAAAGTTGTGTGAACTTTATTGAAGGAATCTGGGTTTTATTAAACTCGTTTGGTGAGATTTTTTTAAAAAAAATTCATTAATATATAACTCTAAATTTTAAGATTTCTTGATTTTCCCCTTGATTTACCTACACAAATACCTCCCTAAGAATTGTCTTTGTCCAGATGCTTTTGTGAGGCCTTCGGAATCTGAGATAAACTCAATATATGTGTGTAACTGGAGGATCTTGAAGGAGAAATCTATGAAACTTATAAATCGTGATCTTTGACTATTATACTTTTTCATATTTTGTGTTGTATATTCACTGATTGAGTACATACTTCCATGTGTGTACTATTGTTGACTTAACTATTTTCTGTTAAATTTCATTCCCCATTGTGTGTCTTTAATTCAAATGTGCTTGTCATCTTGATATTTGTGATGGGGACTGCTAAGTTTGAAGTGAGTCAATATGGTGGGAAGGGGGATTTTAATATGTGGTGTCAAAAGATGAAAGCTATTTTGATAAAATGAAATGTGTTAGGGCCTTAGATGGTTCTTTGCCTGAGGATATGATTGCTTCTAAAAAGAGTGAATTGGAAGAAATAGAACGGAGTACTATTGATTAGAACCATTGGTGAAACTAAAACTGCTGCAGAACTTTGGACCAAATTGAAGACTCAGGATGTGTTTGAGCCATATTATTTTGGAAGAATGAATTTTGAAATAGTAGATTGATGGAGAATATGTGGTTGAAAAATAATGAAAAGTTATTGATATGATGGAAAATATTATTTTATTGAAGAATGTGTGGTTGAAAATGAATAGAAGAATGAGAATGAAAAAAATAATGTGGATCAAATAGGAGCTCAATATGGTACCAAAACTGTTCCTAACAAGTTTTACTTGATGAAACAGTTATTTTCATTTAAAATGGAATATTCTATTGACTTGGAAGAGAACTTAAAATAGATCATCCAAACATTCAAACAAATTAACGTCAAGTTCATTTACCTTTTTCAACACAGCTTTATTGACTTTTTTTATTTTAAGACTCTCCTCGAATATTTTCAATAAGACTCATGAATATCAGTCTCATCCTCAGACCTTTCCTCGGATTTTTCGCTATGTTCTTCATTCTCTACTTTTCACTTTCCTTATCGGATTCAATCGTAGCTCTAGATGTGAAGGCCATAAAATTTTATTCATCTTCACCATCAGAGGTATCACTCTGAACACTCGAATATGATTCATCATCACTCAAGGTCACTGCTAATGCCTTACACCTTCTTTTATTCAAGTTCTTCTTTAAATTAGGATATTCATTCCTATAATGACCAAAACCCTAACATTCATGACATCTAACAGATTTTGTTTTCTTATTAACAGTCTTAAAGTTATTCTTCTCACGCTTATCGTTCGAGAATTTACTAGAAACATCATTTTTCCATTCTTGAGGTTTTCTCCTATTACTCATCACTTTTTGAAATTTTTTAACGAAATAAGCTATTTCATCGTCCCTAAGCATCTTAGCATCAGTAAACTCATTCTTTTCTTCTCTAACAGTGTTCATGGCTATGAATTTAGTCTTTTCGATTGAGATATGGTGAGTTCATAGGTTTGTAGGAATCCTACGAGTTATTATATCTTAACTACATCTAAGTCCTTACTTTTTTCAATCGCGGTGACTTTAGGTCTAAACATTTCAGGTAGGGATCTAAGAACTTTTCTAACGATTTTAGACTTGGGAATCTTCTCTCCTATGTTGAAATTAGAATTAACTATATTATTAAGCTTCGCGTAGAATTCATCAAACGATTCATCATCATTCATTCTAATTTCTTCAAACCTAGAAGTTGACATCTGCAGTTTAGAGTTTTTAACAGTCTTAGTTCCCTCGTGTGTGTGGTTTCTAATATATCTCAAACGTCTTTAGCAGTTTCACACATCGATACTCTCATAAACTCTTCAGCAGACACATCCATGAACAGGGCATAATTGCCTTACTGTTCCAGTTACACTCAGCTAAATCATCTTTAGTCCAGAGTGAAATATCAGTGGTGTAGCTATACCAGCAACAGTAGTTGAAGGTACAGTCCACCTAGTTTGAATGCTCATCCAATGCTTTAAGAAAATCTCTCATTCAAACTTTCCAATAAACATAGTTGCTTCCGTCTAAAAAGGGAGGCACGGACAAGGACTGACTCATCTAGAATTAATTAAGGGTCACTAATAGAAATAAGGCTCTGATACCAAAGAAAATATGAAGTTCGGCCCAAACTATACCTGAATGGAGGTGAATAGGTGATTACGTGGAATTAAAAACTTAATAATTAAATAGCAATAAGTCACTATTAATTATCTCTAGATGATTAATCATACAATTCAATTTTTTCCTATGTTGAAATACCGCAGTTATGAAAGTAATAAAT